>JAEMPF020028256.1:0-10579 GCA_022496165.2 Catalaphyllia jardinei | reverse complement strand
CAACTTCGAATATATAAGAAGTCACGAAAGTAACACGAAAAGGGCTGGACTAACTCTAATTGGGCAAAAAATATTTTTGTGAAATTTTGTGAAGAATCAAGAGCCCATTACCCGGAGCCTCCATACGTGGTGTACCCTTGAATCAACCTTTTCCAGAAAAGACTATTTTTAGAGCAGGCTTTTCCGCGAAAATACATTGTTTATGACTCCGATAAATTTCCCCGCACGCTCTCCGCCATTGTTGTCAAAGGTTCTTCAGAACACAAAAAAGTATGAGCATGACTGAGCTGCGCTCTGATTGGTTGCTTGGTTTTTACGCATTAGGGCGTGACAAATTTTCCGCGAAAACTATTTCTATAAATAACTTTTCATCAGAAAGTGTTGACTCTAAGGGCCACTGCGCGAAAAGCCAAATATTCGGGCCCGAATGTGATCGAATACGGATCGGCGCACGCCGCGTATACCGCAGTGTTCTGACGTAGTCGATTACGGCTGACTCGAAATTCACCTGGAATATTCTATTAGAATCTGGCCTGTTTTCCCGTATTGAAATTGAATACTCTTGAATGACTCTAAGTGTTCGATAAATCATACGGACTACGTTTTGGTAGATTAATGATGCATTAGATGTCATATCAAACTTACGGTTAACATCTGCCTCTACAGATTTTCGTGACATGTCACGCAGTCCGGGGTCAGTCAAAATCATGCTAATTTTCGAACATTTTCTGCTTTTTCGAATATTGCGTTTGAGACGCTATCTTTCTTACCTTTAGTTTATGAAACTAATCTATATAGACTTTCTATGCCATTGCATTTGAAGGCGATTATTAAAATTTTTCCTTTGGGTATTTAAGACTTTTGGCTCAATTCAATTGAATTCAATTTATTTCCTCTTGATCTAGTTACTTATTAATTTAATTGCACACATTTGTAGTTGCTGATGATATTACTATTGCTATTATATTAACTAAAGAGTGCTAGCGATTCACATGTTCATGCCACATTCAAGTACTGGTTAAAGAGTCGGGGGATAGAACTTTAAGGCGCATGCTTAAAACTGGTCATTACCGCAAAATAACGAAAGAGGAATAAATTTGGCCCAACTTGATGTATAATACACGAGGTTTAAATATTGTTTGGGTTCGGAAAATGGGACTCAAAGTTTACGGGACACGAGACTCATAATATAAGTTAAGTATGAAACCTGTTTAAGATCGAATACTGACGCCAACGTGAAGTCTTCCCAACAGTTAGTTTCTAAATGCATTGATTAAATGAAGTGAATTATTTTTGAGCCGAGTGGGACTTGCCAAAGGGTAACGGTTTAGTCAGGGCTGGCTTAAGTTATCATGGTAATTTGAACCAAGCAGTTCATTTTAGAGCAAATGGCTCGTCTTAACCAAATAATGGCTGAATTGTCCCCAGTCCTTCATAAAATGATACAATATTGTAGGATGGAGCTTTTTTCATCATCCCTACCTCGCAATTTTTTTATTCGAGCTACTCATCTGTTTGAGGTATATAATTCAATTGATCCCAACAGGTCGTTTTATGCAACTGGTTCATTTGAGCCGAACAGCGGTCAATAATTTGTACAATAATTGCAGAGATTTTCCCGCGCTTATTGGCCAATTCTCATTGTCAATACGAGGACAAACACATGGATGGCAGCGGATGACGCCATTGCACGCATATCTCTAAAACTTCGTTGGATTCAACTGTAGCTAACTGTTCCTTAAAAAACAATTTCGAAGTCTGACTGCCGGTCGTTTAGTCTATTTAACATCTTGACCGGCTGCCGGTCATATAGCCACAGCGAAATAAGAAAAGTTCATCTAAACTTAAATTTACGTACGCGCTCTAGCGTTAAAATAAAATTTGTGTCAGCGTAACGCCAAGAGGTGGAATTGAGTAAAGAGTTCATTACAGCCTAACTGCGTCTCTACAGCACTTAACCACTTCAGACAAGACGTGGAACACAAAGAAATCGCTTTAATTTGTCGGTCAATATACAAAATGAGGGAAATTCGAAGTTACACCAAAGTATGTAAATTTCTTGACAAAACATGCACGCATACCCCGTTCCGACAACATGAACCATAAAAGTGCAATTGTTCTGGTGAACCGATAAATACACGGCCGTGCTCCTGCAATATACCAATCGACAGGTCTAAATCACAGTTCTAAAAACTTCAGAATTCTATAGCTTTGGCATCAAGATGAGGACCTGTTTGTTCGAAAGCCGGTTGACATTAACCCAGGATTAAACGTTAACTGCAGCGCTATTTTTTTATTGTGTAAAATGTTTTTCACCTCTAACTTTTGTTGTAGTTTAATTAATTAATTCACAGTAATTTTTAGGGAGTTATAATAACTCCTGTAGTGGAGTTAGTTTAACTCACCAAGGTGGAGTTATTTTCGGGGAATTACATGTAAAGTAACTCCAGAAAGGAGTTTCTTCAACTCTTCAAGGGGAGTTAAAATAACTTGCTTTTGGGAGTTACTTTGAAGGAGTTATTTAAACTCTTTTTAGAGAGTTAATATAACTCTCTTTGGGGGTTACTTCAACGTACATGTGGGATTCAATATAGATGACTATTTTCAAGGTGATAACTAGACTCTAACTCGGGTATTTTTACCTCTACAAGGAGAGTTAGTATTACTCTCTTTTAAGTTATGGTTACTGATACCTCATACACTGCTGGGAATTATTTTAAGAATTCTTTAACTCCACAAGGAGAATTTATAAATCGTTGTTCAAAACAAAATGGAGCTCTTTTTAGGAAAATAGTCCAACTCTGCATGTGTATAAGGCCATGTACATGCATGGTGCATCTGAATTAAAATACATGCATTAATTAACATGCACATGCAATCAAAGTGTTTGGGTACAAATATCACCTCAGGTTTAGCTTTAACAACTTTTTGGTGCATGCATGCATACATCAGACATCTCAAAGTTTAAAATTATTGTTATTTATTTATTTTTTCGGGGGAGGGTGATATTTAAGGTAACTTTTTACAACTGTTTTGGGGCAATTATTTTGAAAAGTTGCCTCAAATGGGAGGTGATTAGTATGCTCATACACAATAAGAGAAGAATTTTCTGTACGTCCTTGCACACCCGTTAATTCCAGAAAGTGCGTGGAAATTGGATCATGTGAATGACATCGACCCATTAAGCAAAACAGCAAGTGTAATAGCGATAAATTTAACACACAAGTTGCAACGGTACGCCATTTTTTGTGCCGTTCGTGTCTAGTGCAAAATTTACCGCGCGGGGGAATATTTGCTGGCTGTCGGTCTCAAAGGTCATGCAAGCACCCATTTTACCCCTCCCCACTCTGGAATAATCTGGATTTAGCAATTAACATAAAACAAGATGATCGGGTGAAAAAGTCAGCTCTACGGATAAATTTTGCATTTTATTAGTTAATTCGAAGCAAAATAAGAAGAAGATATGTGGTATGCTCTCAAAAATAAGTACATTTTCCACTCTGCCTGCCCCAGAAAAATAAGCTTTACATAACATGTGATTGATCATGTGACCATAGCCAGTTTGCGCGGGCACTTCGTCGTTCTTGTAGAAGCAAACGGTTGTTCTGGTTGTTCGATCGCTGATTTCTTCCTTTCTTTGGTAATATTTTGCCTTTGCTGGCGAAAAACCATCACAAAGGTTAGGTTCTTACTATGTATTTTTATTTTAAGTCGTTTATTGAACTGATTTTACTCATTGCAATTGCAATCTGAGCTGATCGAGCTCTTCTGTTCCGTCTTACATATGAATGAGCTAATGTACCAGTCAATTCCAAAACTGCCCATCCCCTCCCCCCCCCCGGGCAATCCCCGGGCATTTGACTCGCGTTAAGCTCCGTACAGTGGGGAATTTGACCCAAAGTTAGGTCTGCCGGTGGGGCATTTGACTTTCCTGTCAAAAAATCTGTCAGCGGTCGGAAGCAAAAGGATTTCGCTATTCTTTGATCGATTCAGCACGTGAGCCGCGTCCACGGGTCATTGCTCTTGTCGATTCCAGGCGGATTTTTCTGTTTTTGTCGTTTTATCCATATAGTTATATCGTGGAATATGCCTTTGTTTAAAGTGTGGAGCGAAGACAAGCTGAACAATAAATTCGTATTGGCTGAAAATTTTGCAGAACTTGTTCCCACAGTTGCTTTAACATGCCTGGAGGCTGGGGGATTTGACCCTCTTGAAGCTCTAACGGGTGGGGCATTTGACCGTCTAAACTGGCAACATAGCGGGGAATTTGACCAAAATTTTTCAAAAAAGTCAAATGTCCCGGGGGGGCATGGGTGGTTTTGGAATTGACCGGTACATAACATTAGAAAGCCTTTTTATGACTTCAATTACAGACAATGGATGAAGACTTTATGAGCTATCTTTTGGGATCAAAAGTCAAGAAAGGAACTATAGACTAGCCGGTAAAGGAAGAGGTGAGTTTAGAGCGAGATCGGAACTTCAGGCTGCTTCGTTCAGTGCGAGTCTCTAGATGAACCTTAACTCTAATAATGGCGTTATGTGAAGCGGAATAACCAACTTTGATCAATTTTCATTGGTCACGATGTAGCTGAAGAAGTACTGCTTTGGTGTTCATAATTACACTGCGTTTCAAAGCTAATACACTGAACGTATCTGCAGAATATCCCGCCACTCGAACTAAATTTCTCGTAATTTGGTTTTATCAACTGGGTCGATAATGTGAATTAGCCACTGTAAAGAGATTCGGTGGCCAATTCACATTATCAACCCAGTTGATAAAACCAAATTATCTTGTAATATTCCCACCGACGCAGCACCACAGTTTCTTTAGAAACTTCCCCCCTAAATTTCTCGTAGCCGGCTACGAGGAATTTAGCGAATGTACTGTGAGTTTTCATGTACATGTACTTGTTCATTATCAGTGTTCTTTTCACTGTTGAACCTTCCTTTGTCAGTGTGTGTCCCAGTAGAACGGATATTGGACTGAAGGTAGATATAATGAATTTATTGTGCCTTGCTTGATATCTTTGTTTTTTATTTTGTAGCTCAGTACTGTAGAAGATTTGGCTCAGGCAAGTGAGGAGCTATTGAAATCGTGCAAAATTACTGGGGGCCAAGTGCTTAGGATAAAAAGAGCCTGCAATGAGTTTTGCAAACAAAATTCACCATCAACTCAAGCATTAACACCAAGTTCTTCACGTTCATAATCTCCACTGTCATTATCAGCAGCATCGTCATCATCATCAGCATTGCTCACCACTGGTATCATCAGCATCACCATTTTCATCATCTGCATCACCATCACCACTTCCTTTTTTTTCTAAGTATGCACCTTCTGATTCAGGGTCCAAAAGGGGTTCACACTGGCTGGTTAATCTACTGTGAGTATACCTCCATTATCATAATTATATTGTCTTATTACAGTGCAGCTATTGAAATTGAAATTTTGCATCATGTTGTTATTGATTTTGCCCACACAAACAAGTTAGCCAGGCCATGCACAGTGCCTAGTCTCCCACTCTTTTCTGTCAAGATCAATTGAGTACTAGTGGTGCCAATTGTTGTAGAGACTGATTTTGTGAGATCTTAATTCTGGTGCATTTTGTGAGTGGTGGAACTTTGGCAAGATCTTAAAGCATGTGTACCATGACGAGTGACCACAACATTATTAAATCACATAGATCAAGCTTGTAAAAAAGTGCATCTCATTTTGCCACCTGCCATTCTTTTTGTCAGTAATTCATTTTTTGCTGTTGCTATTGTTTCAGAGGACACTTACATTACATATACTGTACCTTGTGTGGTAGGACAAACCTTTTTGTAATGGTCCATGTACATAATTACATAGACTTTAACATGCACCTAGTTTACATCTAGCATATGTACTATTTCTTTACAAAAAAGCTTGTGTCCTATAAAAGAGAGGTAATTTATTTAGTTTAGAATTACATGCATATTAATATCAAAAGGTGCTTTTTTCAGTTTTCCCCTGCAGTGACCCAGGCACTATCAAACAAAAAACCAACTGGTGATAGAAGAAATGAGTTGATGAGAGACATGTTACAGCATAAGGATACACACCATGTTTCCAACCAAGGCAGAAAGGGAACATGTGGCATACCTTCTGATTAAGCAGTACCCATTTCTTGAAGATGCTATTGGGTCAGGAATTGTATGTTGTCATCTTCATTTATTATATACATGTACTGTATTAGATCACAGGTTTGACTAATTAATGTGTGAATAAGCATTTAACATGCATTTTGCTGTTAATGTCACCAAAAAGTATTAATAGTTAAAGTTCTTACTATTGGTTTAGTTAATCCTAACTTAGACCATTCCTCCAGCCAAACTGTGACTCTTGCAATGCAAATGCAATATGTGTTAAGTTTCCCATGGGCAAAAGTACATGTATGTAGCATGGACCTTTGTTGTAATACAAGAAAAAGATGTCTTCAAAATCTGACTAGCCTACTACCTGGATGCCTATCTTTTTTTAGCTGGAAAGTACATGTATGTTATAATCATCAGTTACGGTAATCACCTCTTTATATTTGATTTAGGGTTCCTGGGAGACAGCATTCAAACACCGATTTAAAAACTTGCAGAAAACTGGAAAAAAGTGGGAGGAAAAATTTACTGTGTGTGCCAAACCAAGGAGCAAAGATGACCAGTCACGGGATAGAAAACAGAAACTGCATTTAGAGGAACACTGTGAGATGCCAGAGGGTGAAACTGAGGAGACATGCAAGGAGCATGTTAAAGCTATGAAAAAAGAAATGGCACGCGCAACAAACCGCAATGTTGCTATGGTTAAAGGTTTAATGGAAATAACTCGTGCTTACAGGCGAGAGCAGTTTATGAAAGAGACAGTTCCTATAAGTAAATTCCTGGAGGACTACCCTGCTTTGAAAACTGAGGTAAGTGAATATCTCTGTTTATTCCCAAACCCTAACAATGAAATATGGACATCATAGAAAGCGTCTCTACATGTATTACTAAGGTGTTTGTATATGTATTAATGGGCTAATTTCAGATAAAAGGAACTAAAGACCAAAAGAACTTTTGGTATTAAGGTGTGCTTAAAATGGATTATATGTACAATGTGTAATTTCCATTATTTCTACAGACCTCGTTAGCTGATTGTAGTGAAAATTGCTTCACCTTCACATACATGTAGCAGTACCATATTCACTCTCAAGAATAAATGCCTTCTCTCATTTAAACATTCCTTAAATTAACGTCCCAAACTCCTCGATCCCTTTTCAATTAGTTTACAGGAGTTTCTCTATATTTTAGATAAAAGCAGAGTTTGGACGCATTTTGGGTCAGCAAAAGCCTGTGAAGACAATCTGTCAAGCCTTTCAGAACAACTGGGTGCAGAAGATTACAGCTTTTGCAGAAACCCAACCTTTGGCTGCTAATATTATTGCCTCAATGAAGGAAGCAGTGGCAGACAATCCAACCCAAAAAAATGGTAATGTATTAATATTAATCTTGCAATGACTGGGCTTTGAAGTTCAGAGTTGTGCACAATTTAGTGAGTTGTTTAGTGTGCTACATTTCTTCAGTGAGCATATTTCTCCATGTTGTTGTAAAACTTAGTATTTTTCTTGGCAAAATCAGACAATGATAAACCTTTATATTAACATAACTCATGTTTTTTTAAATTTTATTTTGATTGTTGTTTTCAAGGAATTCAAGAAGCTGCTGCTGTGGTCCTCCTACCACTGTTATTAAAAGAAAAGGGAGGCAGTCCAGAGCAATTCATTAAAATATGCATGGTAAGCTTTATGCCACACTTGTAAGCTTCTTCTGTGAAGGGAGTTTTACAAGAAGATCAAAACCTCTTGTTAAGGTGCCACTGTGACAAAAACTGCATCTTTTCTATCAAAGCCATTTTAAAACATTGACAAGTAGCCTGCCTGAGAAGAAAAAATGCTGTTTACTTTCTTCAAAAATCTTTTTGTTCCAGAGATATTCAAGTTTATAAAATATGCAAATTAGCCAAGTGATGAAATCATAGTCTCAACCAAATTTTGATCGAATATGGTGAAAAAAGGATATCTCAGCCAATTTGTATCAGACATGTTTTATTCTTTGCAGTAAGATTCTACTAAATGTGGTCCACAATTTGAGCTTAACAGTTTGGTTACCATGGCAACATACTGGGTTCCAGACCTCCCCAATATTAACGGAGTTTCTGGCCACCTTTGGCGTTCCATACATGATCCAACAAGTATATGAATATGTTAGCTTGAGTTCATGGCCTTGTTTAACCCTTTAAGCCCCAAGGGCTCTCCCTTTGACGAGTAAAATTGTCTGTCGTTAGAGTAAAATCTATAAGTCACTCTTGGGGAGTACAGGGTTAACAGTTTTTCAGCTGAAAATCACTTACATATTGAAATCAAGTGGGTGGACACTGGAAAAGAGTGGTTGCCATGGGGACAAAATGTTTTACAGTTGTAGGTGTGTTTTCTGTTGAACTAGTAGCCTACAGCTGTACCAAGTTTCTATGGTCTGCTGAAAATTGGCCAAGATAGCTCTATTTATACACTTGATGTAATCTTGGGTTGAGTGTATGACATCATCAGTCATCTCATTTGCATGTTTTACACATTTTTCAAGCTTAAATATCTCTGGAACTAATACAGGTACATGTATTTGCAAATGGTAAACAGCATTTTCATTCTTTCATAGAATTCTATGTGATACATGTATACCTAAAAAATCAAGAGGTAAAAATTTTCGATCATAGTAGCACTTTAAGTTTAAAAACAAAGTTGCTACAATGCCTATTTAACTGACATAAAATGTAGTCAAGGAGGGTGGTGGAAGAGTGGAATATGAGTGCTCTTACATGTTTCACAGCAACAAAAATGGACTCGCAAAGGTCAAGAATATTATAGTTCATCTGAGACTTTACCCTACTACCAGGGGGGTACTTGAGCTTATGACTTAAATGACAATGTAATATCAAAATGGTGATTTCATCTTTTTTCCCATTCTTTCAGGATGAGGACAATTTGGACCAGGCCATAGGGGAAACAACTTTCCCTTGCATCATTGGTTCTGGTGAATTCTGGTGCCTGGAACCACTGTGTATAGCTGTAGAGGGGAAAGAAGTGGTGAGCCTAGGCTCCAAGTCAATGGGAAATGCACTTGGGTTGCGTATTGCATGCGTTTATGTTTTCAACATAAAATATCCCATGAAATGCACTAATGCATTTCTGTTTTGCGAAACTGCTCTTCTGGGGAATCACCAGGAAGCTAAGAAAAGACTGGGAGTAACAAAATTTCTTGCAGCACTAGCATAGGACTTCACTTTGCCTTTGGATATTTGACTTAACTAATTTTTGATAACGTACAAGTCGATACTGACCTAGAAAAAAATTTAGCTTCAGTAGAGAAATATTTGCCAGAGATATGGATAGTCAAAACTGAAACACTCTCATACAAATACAGTCAGACTACTCAAACCAAAGGAAAAATTCGGAACTTAGAATCAAAATTTTCTGCTTCTACACTCTGGTCTCACAAAATTTTGAATGGACTCAGCGAGCAGCAACCTCAAATTATGTTACTGTTGGGTTTTCAGAGCTAAAACATGAAGTTCTGATAATAGTGACAACACACTTGACCGCTCTATAAGCTGAAACATCAAGCATCTTAAGCAACAGTGGCAATGATGACAATACATGTAGTAATAGTGCCACAGAAACATTAGATTTATTAACTGTCTTCTACATAACTACAATATTTTGAAGTTAACACAGAAGTTACAATGGTATGTACACCATTGTTGTTTGTGCTGTTCGTGATTTGTTGAAGAGAATTTGCTGGCTTTCAGTTTCAAAGGTCATTCAAGCACCCATTGACACATGGTGAATGCTCTCATTCAGACATTTAGATAATTTAAAATGATTATTATATACAATGTACTTTATACTGTTTCAAGAGGTAGCCTGAACCTATCTACTGTATTTACACATGTACACATGTAGCTTTTTTTTTTATTTGCACTTTTTGGCCAAATCTTTCTAACCAATTTCTTCTATTTTTAGCTTCTAGAATGAAGAATGTTTGAATAATTTCTCCGAAAATGCTATTTATTTCTGTACAGGATAAAAGCATTTGAAAAACATGCATATTCTCAAAACTTTCTTTTCCCAAAAATGACCATAATTTTGAAATCCGAAGGCGGATTGTTTTCATACCTCATCAGATATGCCTCATCCAACTTAGTGTGAATTACCGGTAGTCTCGTTATTTTGCCAAAAAGTCTACACACAAGGAAATACGGCATTTATGGAAACTTTCACCAGTTTTCAGCACTGGATGGTTCACTTTTGAAGAGAAATAAAGCCACCAATTTGAGTAATTTAACCTATTTGATTTTCTTCTGCAGTGAAAACCCTTGTGCTTTACATACATGTATAATATATTCAAGGTTTATGGCTTTGTTGTCACATTTCTCACATGCAGTTGGCCTCTTGGAATGCTCCTTGCTTCATGCATCAAGACTCGTTATATTCAAGCGGCAACCTTCCTGAGAGGAATGTGTCAACAAAGCCATACT
>JAEMPF020028254.1:0-10581 GCA_022496165.2 Catalaphyllia jardinei | reverse complement strand
CTTTCGAGGCCACTTAATTGCAACCACTCACCAAAGACAGCATGGAGAAGGTGAGCAAGGAGGCTTGTAAATTATTTTTGAAAGCAGCTCTATTTCAAGAATTTTCATTCTTACATCAAAAATGCTAACCACTCGATAGAAAACTTGACCAATAATGGTGAGCTCGAAACTTGTGATAGACAACTTCTCCTAATACAACATCAACCTCGCTTGAGAACCTAGTTAACAGTAATTTAAGTAATCTACAACACTGTGACTGTGGAAAAGAAACTGAAATCGAATTTTGTTCGGTGAAACAAAACAGTTGAAGAGTTCAAGCTCAAGTGTAGTCGATGTGGGAATAAAGTCAACTTGGTGAGTAGCATTCCTGTCGTTAAAGCCACAACTCGCCCAACATCTGCAGGACGTAATTTCGTTGCTCTTTCATTCCTTGTCAATGGGCAATATTTCAACGATTACCACAAAATTCTCGGGACTCTCGGTCTGGATCACGCTGGCGTCAGTTTCACTCAGTGGATCCATATTGTTGAATGGACTGCACTGTTCGTAAAATGAATCGCCGACTGGAGCGTGCAAAAAGCAAGAACTGAAGCAGTTCGACGTGGAGAAAAAATCCAGGTTGACGGCTTTTATCTGACTCACAGCCACTACAGCTCCGGCGCTACCTTCCACGATGCAAAGACTGGCAAAATATTGCGTACTTTGCGTGCGAATGTAAGTTGCCTTGGAAGCCTGGCTAATAATGCTTAGGTACCAGGCCGCTGAAAATTCCGTCATTACTTCCGGTGCCGCGAAAAAAGTACTTTTCGCCTAGAGAGATAATTGTAATTGCTGGATTTTAAAACAGTTTGAAAGAACATCATATTTTCTCGGAATTCAAGCATGGGTTTTGCGACAAAATGGAAAACAAACAAAAAATACGGGCAAAAAAGTGGTCAAAGAAGTACATTTTCCTTTCTAATTTTTTTATTTTTCATCATATGCCAAAACGCATGCTTAAATTTCTTCAAAACGGCTTTTGCATTGTTATTGTACAGAAAATACGGAAAAAAGGTTTAAGCCATTCAGGTAAAATGCATTTTTCTGTTGGGTCACGTGACATTGGGCGTGGTATGATGACGTCATAAACTGGACTATATTTGCCCCCTATGAGTATTGTCCAAGTTTGGTCCAATTGAAGCATACATGTGCTGAGTTATAGCGAATTGATTTTTCCCTACCAACGGCATCAAAACATACTTTAATGGGCCCAGGGTGGTCAATTAAGATTCGTATTTCATATTTTTCTATTAAAAACAGTTTTCGCTAATTTTGCCCCAACTATTCATGTGACGTTGCTGTATTTTCCAAAAGTAAAACTTATTTTTCTTCTCATCAGATGTATAAACCTTTAACAAATTGACTTTTGACAGCGTTTTGACTCGACAGGGTCTTTGAATAAAACTAAATACAAATCTAACGCTTATCGATTTTTACATTTCAACGAAAAACATAAGCTTCAACACTTGATTTATCATGCCAAGTTTAAAAAATACAGTGAAACCAAGTAAAACGGGTCACCAACATGGCCGTTTAAACGCGGTAGGATAAAATTGGCCATATTTGTATTCTCGGATTTGGCCTGGAACTAGCTAATGCGGGACACTTCTCTTTTTGAATGACATTCCACCACATTAGCCTTCATTGCAAACTAGTTCCAGTCCAATACCAAGAATTTGAATACGTCCAGTTTAATTACTGGTATAAAATGAGCGACGTCCTTACAGATGTATCACGATTGCACTACTGAACAAATGCATCTGGATTACGATGTATTTTTAAAAGGAAATTGAACCTTCAATCAATGCATACAATATTAATCAACAATGTCACAAACTGATTTAAGTGGTCATACGGAACGGGGAAAAACAACAAGGATTAGACAGGTTGGTATTTCACAATGTGGCGGTTGGCCTTATGAACGGGTGGTCACATTAACGAAAGTTTCATATAATAATGTACGAGCGTTTCTCCGCGACAAAAAGAAATGATCTTAATAACGAGATGACCATATTAACGAGATGACCATATTAACGAGATGACCGTAAGACAGATTCCACTGTAACAGAGATTTCATAAGAATCTAAGGCAAAAATCATGATGGGAGTCCAAACCTGAAATGTATGCAGTCAGGGGACAAACGTTGTTCCCTGGGGGAGGATGAATGGTTGAATTTCGCTTCGAAGCCCGAGTTTTGAAGAGGTTTCAAGGGATTTTGTTTAAGGCGTGGGTTCGGAGTGACATCGTAATCTGAGATTTATGTTTACCGAGAAGAAAAAAATAGCCGGAAAAGGTCATATTCTTGACCTTTTAAATGAATATAAATTTATATATGTTCCGCAATGAATTTTTAGTAAAAAACGTGATTTTTGACGAGGGGTGGTGTTTTAAATTTTTTCGCGGGAAGAGTTGTGACAAGTAAGACTTTATTTTTATTTTATGAGGGTAACGCGTGACAGTCACTAACATTACTGATGAACTTGTGGCCCTCAAATCCCAAGATCGAATTATTCCCGAGGCAATTCCTACCAAGCTATTTTAGCGACGGTTCTTTGGTAAGCATGGAGGATGAAAATGTACCTCGGCGACTTGAATTATGATGGTATTAGCCTGGCAGACTTGGGTTTCCAACGCTACTGGAGTGATCTAAAAATAGTTTGAGATGGACTAGCTTTTGAGGAAGGTGTGTATGAAAAGTTAACTCTGTTATTCCTCTTGCTCTCTTAGTTATAAAGAGTTACTCTTTGCTACACCTATTCTAACAACGATAACGTATACTCTATACATTTGTTACGAAGCAGAGATCGCCTTTCTGCAAACAGTGTAAGAGGATTTAAAGCAGTGTTAGTTAGTAGTTACTAGTAGGCCCTTTTTTTTTCTTGCCGGGAAGAGTATTGTCAGAGTAGAAGGGGTGCTATTAATAAAGAAAAAAAAAAGTGTGATACCAGTTTTGAACAGGATTGTAGCTCCTTACACGTGACCTTCCTATAATGATGCATGATTATTGCGAGATTTTCGCGGACATTAAAAAAGGGAACCCATATTATAATGTCACGAGCCTGCGACTCCCATAATAAGCCAGTGCAACGGCATTTTTACAGACCAGCCTATTTTTAGATATTTTTCGTGCGAAATACGCCAGTGCACGATTCGATAACGATAACACAATGCGGCCTCACATGAACATATCGACATCATGTTGATATGTCAACATTAGTCCGTGCTTGTGATTGCAATTGGTCACTGAGGTTTCTGTGGGGATCTAAATTTGAGATAAATTCAAACTAAAAATAGATCGTCTGTGAAAACGCCGTGACAGGAATATGGGGTAGTTGCAGGCTCCTAGTGATGGGCTCCTGATAAGGTATAATAACTTTGGTAACTACATTATGTTTCTTTTTTTGCTTTGGATTCTTATACGCATAGGACACAGGGATGCAGGACTATTAAAACTGGATCATTGTGTAAAGCATTTCGAGAGTTTCCATTGGCTTAGCCATCATAGCATAAGAGCCATTATTAAAAACTGGATCATTGGATAATGCAATTCGAGAGTTTTCATTGGGTTAGCCATCATGGGTTATGAGCCATTATACCATGCTCTACAAATATGGTAAGCGCGAGCATTTTTGGGAGGATTTATAATTTTAATTTTTTTTTCGTAGTTTTTTTGCTGGAGGCATTTTCAATAAACCATTCACGCTTGTTGGACATCAGAGGATTATAGCCAACACGGCGCTAGGAACCTCGTTGGCTATTAATTATCTCATATCTAAAGCGTGCTGGTGTAATGATCGTTTCTTACCAAATTAACGAAAACAAATTTTTCTTATTTTATTTTTATTCTATCTTATTTTGCTTTATTTTGAAACTTACGATCTAAGTCTCCCCGAGGAGTATCTTGAGAAGAGGGCCTTATAAAAATTGTAGCTGCAAAAAAAGAGACACATCTTTCTTTAGTTAAATGCCATGTTCAAAGAAAATTCGTTTGCATAACTAACTTTGCATATCTGCATATGGTGGCTGCGACCGCAGCACAAGTGGAAATCAAAACTACGCTGTTCTATTGAAAGAACACGATAGTGTTTTTTATGTTGTTAACAAAAGGCAATGCCAAAGTCGCTTTGGCCTCTTCTATTGCTTCAGTCGAGAATTCTGGGTTTGGGTTGACGAGCAACAGTATATGGTTTGTTTAAAACTGAACGGCACATTTTTTATCCCACCTAGCGACAGAGGTCGATCTGTAAATGTCCGAAGAAGGGTGACTCATTTTGGAGCCAAATTAAAAGCACAAAATGTTTCATATTTTTCACTTTTGCAATCCGATAAGGTTTTTTTTGCTTTAAAAACCTCTTTCCGGAAATATTTAATGCCGTTTTTAATGAGTAAAGTTGTCTGACCTCAATGTTTTTCCTACAAACGAGCAATTCCCCTCAGGGCAGTACACTTTTTGCCCTGCTGAATCACGCATGCAAGAAGCGACTGAAACATATGTTCATTCTTTTCCCCAGGGTCCGCGTCCTCCTTGACCAGTGGCTGGTAAACGTGTTTCCCTACCACTGGTAAAGGAAAATTCGGGCTCTGCGAACAAAATTGAAACATATATGATGAATGCATACCAATTTTTCGTCAATTCGAGCTTAAATTCAACTCATTAAATTCAATTCATTGAACAGAGTAAAACAAATAATGACACTTACTTAGCACAAGAACAGCAGCAGCCCACACGCTTTTCTTGGCAGAGATTTTCATATCCGTAATGACGCTAAAATTGATCAAAAAATGCATGCCTTTTAGAATGGAATGCGTCGTTCAGTAACAGCAGTTAGAAAACAACATTTCAATGTCTACTCTTTTAGTTGAAGAAGTAGGAATCAACGAACAGCAATTCTTAACTTTCAATTAATATCTCTGAGATGTTTTTCGCTAGAACCCGTTGCTGCGTATTTCATTCTATAAGCAGTAATTAATATTTGAGGCAAAATAATATTTATGAACAGGATGTTCAACACTCACCACATTTTAACCGAAAGGAAGCTAATTCTGCTGCATAAAAGTAAAATTTCTTATCGCTTTTCAAATGTCAATTTGTGGTAGCTGAAAAGTTAAAGGAAAAATAATAACTCAAGTAATTTACCTGAAAGTTCTCTCTCTTTCTCTCTGCGAGCAACTGCTCATGTCAAGCGATGAGCAGAAGAAGCAATTAATTTATCATCGTGCAGAAAAGTAAAGCGATTCACAGCTGTTTGCGTTTTTTAATAAACGTAGGAGCATGAACTGTCATTTTGCCATATAGATATTGATGGCACATATCGGGACTTTTCGATTCTTGTTCCTAAAATTTAATTTCTCGTCGCGTGCCGTGAAGGTACTACTTTTAATCTTTCACGTGTAAAGATATTAATGTTATCATTATTACGGTCCTGTATTTTTCTCTTTTGACATCTAACATTTTTCATGGTTGCATTTTTTTTTAATGTTTAACATTAAAATTTAAAAATCTTTCTCTCTCTCTGTTACAACTGGTCATGTCAAAGGATAAGGAAAAGAGGCGACGAATTTATCATCGTCCAGAGAAGAAAATCCATTCACAGCTGTCAGTGCGTAGGAGCATGAACTGTAATTTTGACATATAGATATTGATGACACAACGGGACTTTTCTTGATCCTAAAATTTAATTTTTCATTGCGTGCCGTGAAGGTTCTGCCTTTTATCTTTCACAGGTAAAGAAGTTGATGTTGTCATGGTTACCGTTATGTGTAATTTCAGCGCAGTCACAAAGGTGACTGTGTCCCTTTAATCTTTAAGATTTTATTTATACTCTCATGTATTTTTGGAAGACTAAACAACTGTTTATTATCTCTTTGCATTTAGAGGTAGAATTGTTTGCTTTGGGAACTGAAATGACAGTTTAGAAGTCTCTAAAATTTTCCTTTCAGTACAAAGCAATAACGGATGTTCTGAATGTTTTTGTGCCCTTTTAGGCCCTGCAGAGCTCATAATCCTAACTCTCCCCACATATCTGAGCTCATTTCTTTCCATTTCCGTTCAGAGAATTTGGTTATTTGTCAAGAACTTTCATCTGGACTGATCAGGATTATCTTTGTTCCAACAGCTGTAAGAAAACAACGTTTCAATGTCCACTCTTTCAGTTGAATCAACGAACAGCCATTTTTAACTTTTATCTCTCGCTAGAACTCGTTTCAGCGTCCTTCATTCTTTAAGCTGTAGTTGCTATTTGTGGCAAAATAATATTTATAAAGAGGATGTTCAACGCTCACCACATTTTAACCGAAAGAACGGTATTTCTGCTGCATGAGAGTCAAATTTCTTATCACTTTTCAAATATCAATTTCTGGTAACTGAAAAGTCAAAGGAAAAAGAATAACTCGATTAATTTACCTGATAAACCTCTTCCTCTCTTTCTTATTTATAAATGCAAGTGAAGTATATCCTCGCAATAAATTTTCCAATTTAAGCAATTGGAAAGAAGAAGCCTGAAAAAATCAGGGCTTCAACGGGATTCGAACCCATGACCTCCGCGAATACCGGTGCGATGCTCTACCAACTGAGCTATGAAGCCACACATTGGGAGCAAGGTCAATTTAATGAGTGACACTAAAAATGATCCATAACAGCACTGTTAAAACCTTCGCTAGGCTGGTGTATCACTATTTCTTTCGGGGTGGGGTTGAAGAGGGCAGGAATCTGGTAATATGCTATTTCCGAGCTGCCTTGCCAAACCCATCCAGATAAAAACATGTTTCGCCTACAAGAACATTTTCATAAGAAAGGTTTCGCATTAACACTTGTTTTAAAACAGGGGCACAAGAGAAACTCGGAAGTGGCCTATTGGCAGAGTTCAACATTGAGGTATTTTAAAAAATCAAAGCGGATATTAAAAAGGGATTCCTGTAAGAAAAGAAGAAATAAAAAAATGCCAGTTCAAACTATGATAAAAGGTGACACGTGTAAGCATCACGAAACTTTACTGACAAGCTCCACTTTCACTGAAGCTCTACTTAACTATTATCAATGAACATCTACTAAAAACCTATTTACAATGTACAATGACTGTATAAATCAACAAAATAATTACAAAATAGCTCCAGTTACAGTATAATATATTAATTGTGACCAAAGGTGGATGATGTAAAAATTTGACAATTTTCAATCACATTGGTGATTTGAATTCACCCCAAGATCTAAACCCAATTGTTAGAAACTCATCCAATCACTATTTTCTATTTATTTTATTTAGTTTTTTGGTTTGGTAGATCTGTCGCGCCAAGTGGAGCACTGCGTGACATAAGCGCTCCAAATAAGAGCTGCGAGGTAGAGAAAAAAAAAAACTAGAGGGTATAATTATTGCTGCAGTTGTACTCAAACAACGAGTCAACGCTTCGTGATATCGCTCGTGGTCTATCGTGTTTTGACAGTAGGGCTTCCTATCTCACCCGTCGCGTCTCGTTTTGCTTTAAGTAAATATTTGCACACAGCCTCGTTTATTGCTAAAGAAATAAGATACCATTCGTAAGTGGCTATTTATTAACCTAAAGACGGTGAAGTTATATTTACCGCCGTAGCGAGTCAGTGAAGCGGGCGTTTCGGTCAGTTTGTTCTGATGAAGCGCTAACAAACTGTTTTATTTGCCCGACGTCGCGGTCCAACAGTTTCTAACATCTTTGTTCCTCTGCACGTATGTCATTGACTTAGGCTTGATCTTGATTGCAGAGTTTTGCTAATAATCTTTATTAAATCTTTCCAGCTCTGTTCTCCATAGAGGTCCTTACTGCACTCAGAAGTCCAGCCTACACTGCATGTTGGCTGATACTATTGGGACAGTTGGCAATATTTCTCCCTTCAAGAGCAGCAATGCTTGGCTGAAAGTAAAGGATGCCGTTCACCAAAGTAACAAGAAAACCATCAGCCTCACGTCGAACCTCGAACGCTCTTAGGGTTCGTCAAAATAGAAGCACAATTGATAAGCATCAAAACTCTTGGCACAAGTAAATTAATTTAGCTCAGAGTTCAAATTTAAGAAAACAAAAACTTGTTATGTGTTATAAAAACACCAGTGGAAGTTTGGGAGAACTTAACGAGAAATGCCATGGGAAAACGAGCCGACGGGCGAGTGTTTCCACAACGTTTTCGATTTCTACCAAACCTTTACTTGTGTTTTTGTTAAACAGTCAGATTATGAACTCGATATTTCTATCACATGAAATAAATCTCGACCACAAAATCTAATTGTTAACTAGAATTCGTATTAAAAGAGATTTCTTAAGACATAAAATTGTAAAAACGAACGATAAAATCCGACGTTTCGGAGTTGTCATGACTCCATTATCAAGGAAAATGTGCGATGCGGGTTATGTAGGTTACACACGCGTACATTTACATAATCGTGTAAAAGGACACAAACAACAGTCCTCAGCCATTGCCAAACACTACAAGAACATGCACGGAACAATGCCTCAGGACCTTCTAAAGCGTTTCCAAGTGCTTAAGAAATGCAAAAACAAATTTGACTGCTTAGTGTACGAAATGCTCTTTATAAGAGCTTTAAAGCCAAATCTCAACGTGCTATCGGACTCCATTCGTGCGAAAGTATTTTTATAGTATTTTTTAAATATTTTTAAAATCTTCGCACCGTCTTATGTTAATTTTTCGCGCCAAAATCGCTTTAAATTCTGTAATTTGCATGATCTCGTTTATATTTTCCTTGATAATGGAGTCATGACTACTCCGAAACGTCGGATTTTATCGCTCGTTTTTACAATTTTATGTCTTAACTAGAATTGTTGTTTGTTGCTCTTAGCAGGAGACCGCTTCGGTCATAGTGTCAACAACAAAATAAAAAACTGCATCACATGACAGTCACATACCTCGAAATGATCAATGCAGCCAGTGAAATCTTGTACAAAAGCAGGATCATTATCCACAGCATTAGGGTTCACATTCGAAAGCTTAGGAACTCCACCCAGGTAGAAATTGGAATCGACATCGAGAGCCACATCAGTGCCAGGCGATGTGACGCGCACAGGAACACCACCATTCACGATCAAATTTCCACTTCTAGCAGTTCGATCCACTTGTACCGTGTGCCACGTGCCTAGAGTTACTGCTGAGTCTCTCATAGCCTCACCAACGCCTTTGCCAAGGTCATATCTCAGCTTAACCAACCTGGGAAAGCAAAGAGTTTACATGTCTCACCATTGGCTGCTATTGAGTGTAAGAAGCTGAAGCATCAATCATGACTTCAATTTTGGGGCGTTTTTCTCTTGCCTTGCAGTCACACTGCTATTACGAACAACCACTATAGAGCGGTTTTAAGCCTAGCTCAGGCGGCCCAAAGGGCCGCCAAGCGGAGCCCCATAACCATATAGGAAAAAGAAACCCATTTATCATATAGACACAAGTGTTTTACTGGAAAATATACCACTCGTAAAATTCACAAACACTACATCCGGCACCCGGGTGGTTTATTTTCTATAATCTCACACGTGAGTTTATCGATGATTTCATTGAGTTGTCTCTTAAATTGTACTTAAATTCGTTGGTGTATCATCGAAACATCTTCGGGTCTTCCTCGGAAGTCTTCGGCAATCTTCGGAAATTCTCGGAAAATGTTCGGGAATGTTTGTCTGGCCTTCGGAACAATTTTGGAAAATCTTCGGAAATCTTCGGAAAGTGGTCGGAAATCTTCGGAAAATGATCAAAAACGCCGTCATCAGCGTGCCTATATAATACAAAGAAGATTACACGGCGGTTTGAAGATATGAATATTACTTTCTTGTGGCAAAAACAATATTTTACTCACTCGCTGTACTCATTCATAAAATATTGCTTTGCCACTTAAAAATAAAATTCATATCTTCACGCCACCGTGTAATATCCTCTATGATTTTCTCATGGTTATTATGGGCAGCGGTATTGCTCGTGGTTGCGTGCGCACGACGACAGCGACAACGGTCGAGTCACGCAACATGGCGGCCATACTCCAAATACTAGGTTGATTAGAGACATGCAGCCTTGGTTTACCGTGTACTTCTTTGATATTGGACATCCATGTTATGAGCAACTGACACCTTTCAAAACTTAAGTCTACAACTCGAGGTCACATGTCTTTTGGAGTTGACCGCTAACCAAATGCTGGTTTTCGATTGGATCGAGGGCTCATGTCATTTTAACTTGTTAAAAACAGTTCAGGATTGCTCGGAAGCCAGCTAACGCTAGCCTTGGATTAAAAGTTATCCGAATTATAACGTTTTCTTGAAACAAATGTTTTTTCCTGCTTTGTTTTGTGTTTATAAGTATATGTAATCGCATGGGGCTGAGGTCAATTAAGGATTAATTTCACGAGTATTTTCAAAGTTTTCACAAAGTTGCCCGAGTCACGAAGCGACGAGGGCAATTTGGAAAACTTTGAGAATACAAGTGAAACTAATCCTTAATTGCCCGAGAGCACTTGCGATTACTTGTTTATTCCCAAATATATTAAAAGAGCAGAAACAGTAGAAACATTTAAAACTAGGCTT
>JAEMPF020028252.1:0-10584 GCA_022496165.2 Catalaphyllia jardinei | reverse complement strand
AGCACGAGCCTCATAAAACACGAGCCTTATGAAAGCACGAGCCTTATAAAGCACGAGCCTTAAGAAGCACGAACGTTGATACAAACAGTTACTTTAAGGAAGTTCGCGCCCAAAAACTTGCCACGTTCAGGTTTTTTTTTAAACTTTGACTGCAGGTGGAAAATGATAAGATTAAATTAAAAACGAAAAAAATCGGGGGGTCACCGAAATCGTTTTGAGGATAAAAGGTAGCACAGACCATAGCATTTCTAGGATTTCCAGTCACTCGAGGTGATTCTAACCGGATTCATTACTATCAGCATATATTTAACTGGAAGAATCATATCTAAGTTATGTGTTTAACACAGCATATATAGGCCTCTCTGATAGATATTTTCTACATGTCATTAAATCAGCTAAAATTAGCCTTAAAAGCTACAACTTCTAAGTCACGCACACCTGTATCCATATACCAATTCGACCCCATTTGAATAGTATATGAGAAATAATTAAAACGTCCCAGGTACAGATTTTTTTGTTTTTTAGTACAATGGAAAAAATCAGAAAAGGAGGTGATCTGCCGAAAAAAAAGTGGGGGTCACCGAGCATCCAACAAAAATATTCGCACACCAAGTTAACGCAAATGTCATCAGCTCTATATGTTGTTGAGTTTTCGACTCAGTGCGCACGCTTGAAAATGACGTAGCACGAGCGTGCCCAATGAATAGCGTGCGCACTAGAGATGCGCAGTAGCAATGGGCGCGAACGTCCTTAACAGGTCCTCAGAAAATTGCTCTGACATTTCTTGAAGTTTGTCAAGCTTGTTATCAGGAAACTCTATTCATCTCACCTTCGTGAAGCGGATTCCATAATTAATCTCTGCTGACACAGATTTTCTTTCTCGCTCAGTTCTGAGAGCTCTGTCGTCAATGCCCCGGCAATACTGATGTAACAAAAGTCCAGTCTTAGGTCCAAACTCGCGCTGTAACGCTTGAGAGCTGAACTTCTGTAACTCTGAACATGTCTCTACTCCTAAGGTCTGCAGCTTATGTTCCATACTCCAACCCACTCCTGGTAGGTCTTTAACCTCCTGGGAGCCTGCAGAACAACGAGCGAAGAAGGAAGAGGTGTCTTATTTTTGAACGATTTTTAAAACAAGTCTTAGAATCAATGAAAGAGTGCCGGGTTTGGCAAGGCGCTTTCGTTTTAATCACCTTTTTATTTCGCGCATGGAATAGGGTAAATGATTCGTTATCATGAGTGTTTCCGCCAACGCACGTTTCACTTTTTTTATTTACATGCGTAAAGTCGTAACTATGGTAAAGCCAATCAAACTGCCCATCTGTACGCATCCAGAAATTGCACTTCAGCCCAAATCGCACCTCATGAAATGACATTTTCGCGATTTCTCACTTTTAGGCAGAATAAGAAACACGCCGATGTTTGTTAACTGTAAATGGTACTTAATTTAACGGATTTCTTAAAAGCAACTCACCCATGAACAGGTTGATATCATCAGCAGGTGATAAATAATAACAGCCATCAGGTTTAGCCACTCTGGTACACATTCTGGCCAACAGTATGTTAAACGAGATGCCCACTGAGGCAGTGCACCGAGTGGCTTCCTTGATCTCCGCGCGAATCTTCTCCGCAAGCTCTGTCGGTGTTTCTTTCTCTGACAATAAATAAGAGCATTTTTGTGGCTATGTTGCCCTCTCGCAGTAGCGTAGTTTGCTCGTTAGTTATAAAAGACCTCCGTCTCAGTTGGCGCATGAATGGTAAGATCCTTTTTCCCTGGTATGTTTGGTCTGAGCGCTTCGCGCTTGGGCCATAAATCGAAAAGGAAAAAACTCGAACCATAACTTACAGTACGGTCCACGAACTCGATTAGTAATAAGTAATTAATCCAGTTAGTTATGAAGGGAGATCTACTTGGTTTTAGCTTCCCTTATAGTATTGCAAATGTCAAACGTATTCAATTTGTAAAAAATGGCGCGTTCACACTTGGTGCCCGAGCACTGGTTCGTTCAGACACTGGTACTCCGCTTGCAAGGTCGAGACCTTGTACCGGGACACGGCCAGTGTGCCCAAATTGTCTGGTGTGAGTACCTGGCAAAAAACAAGGTGTGTTCACATAAGTACCCAGCGAGAATTGTACTCGGGCAGTGTGAACGTAGACAATGATGACAAGGTACCCTGTAAAACTTATTTTCGAAATCAATAGGCCGTTTGCAGGATCCAGTCACATGGTACGAAATAAATTACACTGGGACGCAAATGACGCAGTGGGACTTTCAAACAAAGAAAAGTCACGCTGGACTGGTAAGAGTTCCTTTGTTTTGGAAGTCCACTGCGTCATTTGCGTCCCAGTGTAATTTATTCTGTACCATGTGACTGGATCCTGCAAAGGGCCTATTAAAAGTAAAAAACATAACATATCACACAGAAACCTTCCAGTGTCTCTGATACGTCAATGTACGCTTCGTCACAACTCACAGCCTCGATCTCATGACTATACGTCACCAAAATATCATAGAGCCTTTGCGACACTTGACGATATTGCTCAAACTGGTAAGGTACACAGCAGATATCAGGGCAGAGTTTACGAGCCGCGCCCAGGAACATTCCATTACGTACACCAACAGCCCTCGCTTCGTAACTGCAGGAAGCAATCTCCGACATGGAGTTGAAGAATGATGACGGTTTCTTGGGCGACATTTGTTGATAATTGGTGGAAGCTGCATTAACAAGAAAATGTTCAACTTCGTTTAGCTTTTGACTTCAAACTTAAAGAACTGCCTGTGGAGCAATGCAACGATTAACAAATAAAACAAAAGCTTACAAAACACTTCTGAGAAAAATAGGGGCAATCCCTATCATCTGACCAACGTAGTGTAGTCAGTATTTGTACAGGGGCTCAAATCAATGGTAATTTTGGCCATAGATCTGAACAGGAGTTTTATAGCAAAGCAATGTAATTACAGAGATAAACAAGATGACTCACACATACACCTGTAAAGACTTCAAAAATCAAACAGATGGAATGTTTGTTATGATGGTAAGTTAGTGGAGCACACTGCAAAAATTCTAAATTGCTTGCAAAACCAAAATCTTAGTTTCAACTGCCTGCTTCAAGTTCATGGGCTTAAAAGTACAGGGCTCAGTGCATTGATTGTGAATGTGTAGTTGCCTTCAAGTTGTTTTCAGTTAAAGGAAGTTAAACACCATATTGTGAGCCAACTGCAAAGCTACGAATCTGAAAACAAAACACAAATGAAAGGAGTTTATTGCTCAGACATCTGTACAAATGTATGTCACCACACAGACCCAAACTCATACCAAGTCGCTATTTATGGGTCAAGAATTGATTTGTTTCCAAGAGAAAGCACACAGAATCCAGTGAAATGCACAGGAAGTTATGGCAAGAGGCGGGGAAAAATAGCGACGCTAATTATCCTTTAACCCTACCCATGATACCCCACAAACTTTAGTTCACCCTAATATCCAATCATGAATCTCTTGTCACAAAAACATGTAAATAACTGGGTTCGAGTCTGATGCCAGGGCTGGAAGATAAATTTTAAATCCACATGCAAAGTTTTGCCAGTAAGATTTTTATCCACTAGCAAACTGGTGAGACCACTAGTAAATTATTTCCAAACGTTTGGGAGATCTGCATGATTCTAACTTGCAAACGTTTGCTAGTTGATATTTTTCTCACTCGCAGATTATCAAAATAACTCGCATTTTGCGAGTTTGCGAGCGTTAATTTTGAGCCCTGGATGCAGAGCTTTTGTCTTACCTTGTTCAGCTGAGGTGTTACTCTTTCCAGCATGACACACAGCGATAGGCTTGCCTCGCAGATGAGGCTGATCTCGCAGAGTCACAGAAACAAAGAATGAATCCATATCAATATGCATTATAACACGACCATGCGGTCCCACTCGGCCGAGCCCTCGACCCTTCCAACCTCTGTCTGCACAAGACTTGATTATATCACTCGTGTACTTCTTGAATTCTGCTCCCCATGTTGATAGATAATGCAGCCTAGAATTGCTATAGAATTCTGATACAAAGTTTGGATCACCAGCTCTGGGTAATGCACTTGCACTGGGCTTCTTAAACAAGCTATCATCAGTTGATTTTCTTGAAGCTGTTACTTCTGAGTTGGTTGTCGCTTTTACAGCAGCATCAGAATTACCGGTACCTGTGTCCTGTCCATAGTTATCATCCTTTTCAATTTTAGATTCATTATATACTGTGGGATTCTCTGTCGCCATTTCTTCCTCTCTTCTAACTGAATCATTCCCACTTATATCCAATGGACTTCTAGCATCAGCAGCATCACTGATCTGCTCCTGATCTAAAGGTCCTCTGGTTGGGGATGGTATGTTGGATGACACATCCTCTGAGGATTGCAAGGTTGACACTGATGCTGAGGGTACTTCCCTAGGGGTTGATTTGATAGTTGCGCATGTTGAGGATAGCTTGGAAGTGAAATTCAAAACTTTCTGTGCAGCTTGTCGTCCTTGGTAAAGGAGATAGTCCTCAACAGGGAGCAATCTGGCGGCTTTTATGCTGTCTAAAATCCATGATGGATGTACCACAAGTTCATCCCTACAAAGCGAACAAAATCTGTCGTCAAAATTTAAAATAGGGTCGGTGTACTTTCAGAAAAGTTTAGCCTGCGAGCAGGCTCCCTTTGGAGCACAGGAAAGAATTGAAGCACAAGCGCACACGGCCTAGCTGCAAATGCAAAATTGAGCGGCGAAGCCGCAAGACGAGAAAGTGAGCCTGCTCTGATCTCTGCAAATTTTTCATTTCCACCCCAGAAACCCAACCGCAGTAAAAAATAAGCCAACTAATTTTCACTGGAAGTATGAATGTTGGCAGCTCAGATTTCTTGGGAAAATTGTAAATCATTTTCATAACAACATGCAGGCGTGATATTCGTTGCTGATAAAGAAAAACCGTCACAGTTTATGTCTAGCAGGGACACACACTTGATTTCAAGTGATCTTGCTTTTCGCAATCTGGTCTTTGATGATGCTGGTTAATGGGCAAACGCGTTTGTGTTGTTTCGTTGCCCGCTTGTAATTACAAACTAGATAAATTGCAAAGCCGTGAACAAAGATCCTGCTTGATTAAACGTTGGATCTCAAATCAGCCAAACTTGAAAAATAAAAACGACGAGAAGTCAAAGACTACTGCAAGGCTGACACAACGTGATATATTAAAAACAATATTTCGGCTGGCCAAACCAGCCTTCTTCAGGTTTAGATGTTACTAACTTACAAAAATGAGATTACAATATAATATAGTGGAGAATGTCGTAATACATATTTACACACTATACTTTCTTCTCTACTGGTGCAACCCGTCAAGTCACACATAACCTGTAACACCAAAAATTTAATTTACATGATACAGTGTAACCGCTGCCATTTACAATACATAGGCGAAACTAAGCGACGTCTCAAAGACAGATTCAACGAACATAGACGCTCTGTCGACAAAACAAACATTAAATCCAAACCCACCACTGTTGCCGAACATTTTCTGTCTCATCCTAATCATTGTCATACTGACATGCAACTAATTCCACTCGAACTTATCCACTCGTCACGTGATTCAATAAGAAAAGCCAGAGAGTCATTTTTAATAGATTTAGCGAGAACACTGGAACCTGACGGTATGAATATACGTGAAGAATCGTAAAATTTGTAACCTTAGAAAGCCTGTTTTATCTTTACTTTATTTTATTTGTTTTGTTCGTCATTTCCGTCACTCCTCTTGATTTCGAAATATGTATTACGACATTCACCACTATATTATATTGTAATCTCATTTTTGTAAGTTAGTAACATCTAAACCTGAAGAAGGCTGGTTTGGCCGGCCGAAATATTGTTTTTAATATATCTTTTTGCAATTACAACAGGGTCACATACGTTTGTAATATTAAACTCTCCTCATATGCAGACGGTGACATGACTAATACATCTTGATTTCCTGCTCTCTCTTTAGTTTGAAATTTAATCAGAAATAGACTGAAACTTTGTTAAAACATCAGTAATACGTGCACTTAGTCAACTCGTCCTCTGAATCCAAATGGGGACAACTAATATTTCATCGTGAGAATGTGTGATAAATTACCGACTCCATGAGGATCTAAGCGCTCCTCATCAAACATAATAGATTGACAGTTTTCGCGCCTTTGCCGGAATTGCCACTTTTCGACCAATGGTATTTAACTTCGCTCTGGTGAAGCAGAAATAAAAAAATTACAGAGATCAAGGCAGGCTCACTTTCTTGGCACCTCTTGACGAGACTCCTTCCCACTGGATGGCTTTGTTCTTTGTCGCTCGTGTGCATCTCTCAGGTGAGCCCGCTCGCTGGCTAAGCAAAGTTCAAAGGATTTCTTTGAGACAAGAGAAGAGAAAAAGTCTTAGTGGCATTAATTTGGTCTTACACTTATGCATCTATCAATGTTAAGCCCAAGGGTGGTGGGACCCTAGGTATATGTGGGGCATTTCACCTCTATTGCCTTCCCTGCCCTCAGGAATTTGATTAAGAAACTGGGTCCCAGGGTGGGGAAGTTTGCTTTTTTGGCGCAGAGGAATGGGACCAAGTCACATAGACCCATGTATTTGTCTGAATGCTGGCCATCTTGGAATTAAAGCAGCGTGGCTAAAGCCCTGAAAGACGGCTATTTTTAATAGAGGTAATTAAGCAGTTCTTTTTATATTTAATAAACAAAACCTCTGCTTCTCACTACTCATTTTCAAGGTGGGTATATTTTATCTGATTTGACCAAATTTGGGGGCCCTATAGTGGGGATTTTGACCATAGTCAAATGCCCCACATATGATCGGGGTCCCCTCCCCCTGGTGCTTAACATTGATAGATGATTAGAGTTTTCCATTGATTACCAATGTACCTGATTTCCTGAATTTTGCTATTTGGTAGATTCGTTGCGATGATGTGAGTTACAGTTCGCTTGGTGTAGTACTGCTGATAACGTCCACCATGTAAATATACCAGGCGACGTAACTCATCAGCTGGTGGCACTGCAAAAAATCCCAAATGTATTAAAAGAATAATTTAAGATTTTTACAATCAATATATGTCATTACACTAACTTAAGCAGAGTATTAGTTATTAGAAAGATGTAGAACATTACTTCCTGGTTTCACTTTTACTGTACATGAAGGTCTGAAATATGAAGTAACTCAAATGAGCCTTGACAATTTACATTTGTAATAAAAATTATCCTCAGAAATACTACATGGACATCTCTTAAACTTGGTTTAGAACTATGGATAGTCTTTTTAAAATCACCTGTGTATCCATTGATGTGAATCACAACTTTCTCAAAGATCTTAGGGACATCACTACAAGAAAATTGACACATAAACTGAATACTGGAAATGATTACACCGCACACTGATCACCACACATTCCTTCAAAAAACGTTGATTTCAAAGAAAATGATTTAAACAATGCAAACAATAAAACTTACACATCTTGTGGTGTCTTTGGAATATCCTCTTTAAACTGAGCATCTAGTTTCTGCACCTTTGCTCGCATATACCCACCCTATTAATTTTGAAGAATACAAAATATACAATATATCATTTGACCATTGTATCTGCATCCACCAAAACTCCTAGATAAAGAATTCTGGAAAAAATGGGGAACTTAGAATTCTGGAAAAAATGGGGAACTTACAACCCCTCTCTTCTAATCCAATGGCCTAGGTGACCCCCTCTTTCCATCTATGTCTGGGGTCTCCAAGGGGCTGCAATCTCATGCTCACACTGGATTTTCCTTGAGGGACTCCATCTCTGTTCTAACCTTACATTACCTTAAGGTGATCCACTCACAAACTTGATTGTCATTTAAGACTTCCTAAAACCTCCCACATGTGAGATGATGTGGGCATAGGGGATCAGCTACATGTAAATTAAACTGTTAATTATTGCAGACAGTGAGCTAATAACTTTACATTCTTAATTTGGGTAGTCCCAAGAATACAGACCTTTATTCGCTGACCAGAATATTTTTCTAGCTCAGCATGTAGCGATACAAATTTACAACAAATTAATTTACATTGTACATTGGAAAGCAGAGGAGAGGGACGCACCTAGATAAAATAACGTTGTATGCCTTAAAGTTATTATTATGACAAAAGACTTGAGTGTTTATTTAAAAAGTGAAGGAAAATAGCTTGGGAAACAATGAATAGGGCAATGTTTCATAAGTATTGAGCAAGGTATCAGCGCAAAGGTACTCTTTTGTCACACAAAAGAGCCTACATTGTACAGTGAACTTCCAGCCACAGATAACAAGGACATCAGATAGATTTTCTTAGCTCCTCCAAACATAATATACCCCCTTGATGTCTAAGACCTGATTTGAAGGGGTCACCCATTCACCAGCAAGGGTATTTTACAGAAGGTCTAATACAGAATGCCAACTGTTGGCCATCTGTCGCCTACCTATTTGACGACTGTTGGTCATTGTTGGTTATCCGCCAGCCGACTGCTGGCTGTCTGTTGGCCATCCATTGGCCATCTATTTGCCATCTGTTGGCTGTTTGTCACTCAACTGTCAGTTGACTGGCCATTTGTCAGTCAACTGTTGGCCAACTGTTGTCCAACAGACAGTTGACAGGTTTTGGTCCAAGCATGGACAAGTCAGCCGACAGATGGCCAACAGTTGATGACATGTTAGTAAGATGACAATAACATGTCAGTAAGTTATTGGTAATAAGTAACACTTACCTTGGTCTTATTTCTCCACACTACAACCAAGATATTTAATGAAAGGTTCAAATTGCATTGAAGGGTGATTTTAGCAAGCAAGTGTCATGCAGTGGGCAGCCTCATGGGATCATGTGTATTTAAGGTACCTGTCAACTGAGTATCGGTCGATACTCTCGGCCAATATGTCAACCGACAGTCGACTGATAAATCGACTAATACTCGGTCGATATGTCAGCCGAGATTCAGCCGACATATTGACCAACATTAACCAACACGCATGTCGGCCGACACCCGGCCAATACTTGGCCGATACTTTACCAACACTCGGCCAACACTACGCTCATTTAGTCAGCTCTTGTTACTGAGTTCTGTTTTCTCTACTTCACTGGTAAATAATCTTTTCTAGCCCTTCGAGACCAATTGACTAATTTCATGGATTGATATCAATCTATCCATTACTTGTTGAGACCTCAAGTTGCATTGAATATGTATTTGAGATGGCGGCAATTTGAGCTGCATCTTCGCTTTATCAACAAACGGGCATAGGCAATAGACTCTTCGCGTCCCCTGTGAGCAAGGAGACAGCTGTTATTTCAGCAAAACAATGATTAACAATACTCTGATACCTCCGACAGTCGACTGATACACCAACGACTGTCAATTGCAACATATCGGCTGAGGTGTCAGCTGAGTGTCGACTGACATACCGACCGATAGTGTCAACTGATGGTCTATTAACTTGAACAACATGTCGACGAACACTCGGTTGAGTCTCGGCCAACATATCGCCCAAGTATTGGTTGATATATCGGCCGACTGTCAGTTGCCATATCAGCCGAGAGTATCGACCGATACTCCGTTGACAGATGCCTTCACTACACATGATCCACCTTACAGTGCATGCACAACAGAGCACAAAAAAACATAGGTAAGGTGAGGTGTTATGCAGTGGGTTTCGCATTTACTTTCCAATGAAATATAATACTTTATACAGTTTAAAATTATATACCGGTAGTTCTTAACAACCATTACCGGTACTTACACAGTTACAACTATGAGATAAAATTAAGTCTTTATTGGACATTTTCTATGCCGACCATTGATCCGTAAGTTAGCAACAAGATACATTACTTTCTTTTCGGGTTTTTGAAACCATCTTGTTGATCAGGTACAAATGACCTAAGAGAGTGTGACCTTCAGACCTTCTTTACACCATGCTAGAGGGTGGATTTCAATCCGATCTGCCAATAACACTGACGGAAATTTTGGAAACGTTTCCGCAGATGTTTTGTTTTCCAAAGTCGCGTATCAACAAAAACGGTGGTAATTGTAAACCAAGAGGATTGCACAGACAATGAAATTTCTTATCAGTTTGAACTTTCATGTACAAAGCCGTTTAAACACGCCTTTGCTATTACTAAAATCAGTTATATACATGTTTGGTTGAAAGTATTCCGGAAGTGACATTTGTTCCTAAAATGAGATTTTGGCAAAAAGAAAATTTCTTTACCATTTATTGAAGAAATAACATTCGTTTTCCCTTTACAATTTTAACAGCAGTATGTTGTAGGAAAAGAATATTGAATTAATTCAATAACGAAAGCTCAAGATTATTATCGAAAAGAAACTGAAGGCGTGTAGCAACTCTATATTTGTTGAAGCTTTCACATGAGTAAAATTATAGTTTTCTCACTTTTTCATTGGCAAAATTTTTTTGGTTCCTACAGAGCTTGCAAAAGAAATAAAATACATTGATGCCAGATCGTAAAGGACCAAAACACAAACCTCAGACAATACAGGCATTAGCAACAGTTTGTTTGTTTTTTTGTAGATATCAGAT
>JAEMPF020028251.1:0-10584 GCA_022496165.2 Catalaphyllia jardinei | reverse complement strand
AGGGCGAAGACATTTTAGTCCATGTGCTTCCTTCAGGTAAGTTCATAATTTCTCTAGCTACGTGTCTTCATTCATCTAGCTGTTTCTCTCGTCTTTCAATTTGATCATTCAATAGTGTAATGTAACTTTCGTCAATGCTGTGAAAGCTTCGAGGTGCATTCATTCTTCGGTGATACCGAAGACGAAGAATATATATAGGAGAAGTTGAAATAACGAATAGCATATGTTTACTTACAAGTGACTGATCATGAAGAATATTTTTAATCGACAACTGATCAGTTGAAATGTTCGTTTAGAGCTTCGATAATCTGCTTGGTGTAGCGTTTGACTTTGTAATTTAAAAGTCGTTTTGTCCCCGGAGAGCTATCATGTACAGTCGTTGTACGTCTGAGAAACACAGAGAATTCCAACCGACTTTGCCTTTGCTCTGACATGAAGAGTACAGTTGTGTAGTTTATATCAAAACCTTTAACTGATCTTAAGTACGTTCCCACTGCAGTACACCACTTTGTTGGAAGCTGTTTAAAATTGATGGAGGCTTGGTAAGCACAAGGCTGATAGACGTCTATACTAATACTCGATCAAGTCAGTTTTGCTTGAGTTGACATGTGAAAAACCTTAACTATGGCTTTCTTGGTTTTTCATCAGCTTTAATTGAATTTTGGATAGCAGTGTGCAGAGCTTCACTTCTGGCGTCCAATGACTTTGGAAAAACACATTCAGCTCAGATAAGTAGGTAATAATTTTCCCATCTTAACAGGCCAAAAGTGTTAAAAATCCTGATAGATTCGTAACAACTCTGCGTGTCAGCGTACGATTGTCTTGTTGTACACAAAATGCCATAACGTATATCAATAAAATAAAATTGCACTGACATCCAAAGGCCGCGCCATCGACCAGACAACTGTAAAATGGTCTATTGTGTTTCAGTTTCTAATATTTAAGCAACATTGGATCGAATGGACTGTTGGAAACATCAAATCTCAAATAAGTACATTATTTCCACTCTCGTCAGCTTTTAGCGGTTTATGTGCAAGAATGATGAAAATCTAAAAGAAAGATTAACTAGACGTAATGCTTTGATGAACAAACAAATTCTCAGAATTGATATTCACAACAATGAGAAAATCATCGATGACAAGAAATATTTTGAGCATGGAATGTACGCAAGAATTACCACTTTGAAACAACTTCTCAGAATTAACATTAAGCCAGAGCAAGCCAGCAATAAGAATATACATTGTCAGCTTGGGATGTACGTAAGAGTTGCTGCTTTAAAAAACCAAATTCTCAGAATAACCATTAAAATTAATGAGAAAAGCGGTAATGAGAACATACATTTTGAGCATGGAAAGTACTTAAGAGTTTTGCTTTGAAAAAAACAAATTCTCATAATAGCCATTACAAATGAGAACCGGTAAAAAGAATATACATTTTGAGCATGGAATGTATATGGGAGTTACCGTTTTGAAACATCAAATTCTCAGAATTAGCATTAAAAACAAGTGCAAAAACTGGAAAGTAAGAATATGACATTTTGAAAAATGGATGTAGTTAAGAGTAACGGAACCACTTTGAAAAGTCAAATTCTCAGCATTAGTATTAAGAACAATATGAGGAAGCCAGTGATGAGAATTTACATTTTTTTCCATGGGATGCACCTAAGTTACTACTCTGAAAAACGAAATGAGAGAATGAGCATTAAAAAAAGAAATAAGAAAACCAGTAATGAGAATACATATTTTGAGTATGGGATATGTTGAAATTTACCCCTCAATTCGTTATGTTGGGGGATCAAACTCAAACTATCGAATATTATTTGTGGTAATTTTTGTTTTTTTTAAGGTATCCAAACGTTGGCCATATCCAAACGTTGCGAAAATGTAGATAAAGGAAAAATCATTTCCTTCTAATTTAAAAACAATATGGCGGTTTCTTTTTTAGAAAAATTTAAATGAAGAGGAGCCGGGAAGTAACTAGCGCATGGTCGCCGCTTATCGATAAAATGAACTCCATCATGGATGTTCACTAGTTTTTACTTTAGCTCCGAGATGAATGATATAGAATTATTGTATTGCATGTATACAATATTTAGTTCCGAGTAGTATTCTCAAAGACATAAAGTGAAGTTTGTAAGTGAAAGATTTCAACCTTTCAGCCGCTCTATTCTCATACAAGGTAAACTTCTCGTAAGAATGCCGTTTGTACAACTCCTAACTATGGACTGTCTCACAATGAGCCAAATTAAAACTAAGTTTGCTCAAAAAGGCTTTTTTATGTTTGTTTCCCCTCGTGGATAGAAGATTTTCAATTTTGAAAAATCTTTGAAGGCCATTTTTTTTTGAGTAAAGAAGGATTTTAAATCTTGAAAATTTGGAAAGGCTCAGCTATTCATATGGCCAGTACTATAGACTGTTCTCACCGTCGCGCAAATAAAAACTATACAAAAAATTTTTAAAAAGTGATCTTATAGAAGTTTAATAAAGATGACACGTCCTCTAGTTTGTCGGTCTGTGCGGTATCTCAAACAGATAGTTGTTTTGCAAAAATGTGCAGAGCTTAGTAAAGTGTCACCATATTGGTGTACCTCAATGGTAGAACAATAGGTGGATCTTTGTTTGCAATATTTGCCCCATAAACATAAGCGATACAGTTTGTTACGAATCTTTAAAAACGTTAGTTCTGAATATCGAAAGGGCATAGCATGATCAACTGTCCCAAGGAATTTGGGCCCGATGTGTTAAAATCTTATTGTGCGAAACGGGCTTAAAAACTAAAAAATTTGAAAGGAATGTATGAGCTCATTAGCGCTTTTGCCACCGAGAAACTTTGAAATTTTTGATAGTCAGTTTCTTCTCTAGTATAAAAAACTTCACCCAAAGAGCCAAAACATGCATCAATTTAAATGATTGCAGTCAATTCGTGTCCAGTGTGATACCTTCTCCACACAAAGTAGTATGGTCATGAGGAAAATGTAACAATGACGTTAGCAAAGATTCGCCAATTCTTGGGTTTCACGTGACGTCCTCATTTTCTAAAATCTAAAACTAAAGAGCCACCAAAGTTATTATCTTCATCAGGCATGAGAGGGGGTAAATTTACATCTGTTAACAACTTTTCAGCTCAAGAACATGCTTCGTTTAAACGCAGGCACATTTTAAATTTCAGAGTTATGGAGGTGTGTGACAAAGCTATGAACGTGTTTCGAAAAATGTATACTTATCTCGGGATTTTGGGCCTTTCAAAAAGCTGAAGTGTTAGGAAAAGTGCTTATTTAAATGTTTGCCTGATCAGTTCAGACAATCACTGTCCTAGATAGCCAAAGTAAGTTCCAGATGTTTACACTATTTTCCGGCCGCCATGTTTGTGTCCCTTGGAGGTACACCAACATGGCGGCTCCATACTGGGCTCTGTAAATATATGCAAAATATTTCGACAAATATTTGAGGATCGGGAAAACGCACAGACCTAAAACTTGGAGAAGTGTCTTAATTGTTTATCTCCTATAACGTGATAATTTCTTGAGTTACTCACTGAATGGTTTTCGAGTTATTTTTTTAATTGCGTGACGGTGCAACCCAAGAATATGGCGGCCGGTAAATTTTGGTAAATTTTGCACAGATTCGTACATGCATCGGAAAGAACGAAAATTTTAAAATTGGTACGACGTAATTTAGGTCTAGGGGTTTAGTCTTGCTGAGAAAACGTTTTAGCAATTTGCGGTGAGTTTTATTTCTAAGAATACATTTTCTCTCATCCAATGTACTTGATACAATACACCTTACTCCAAAATGGCCGCCCTTTTAGTGTTCTTTTGTTTACTTGCAAATTAGCCCTTGTTGCCTCGTTCTTAAACTCGAAATTCAAAAGAATATTTTCCGTGGAAACGAGGCAACAAGGGCCAATTTGCAAGTAAACAAAAGAATACTAAAACGGCGGCCATTTCGGAATAAGGTGACTACGGCGCCTGGTGAAAAATGAAGTTGTAGTTTACAAGAGAAATTCACAATTGTCTAGATCCTTTCAACAAGCCAAAGGCTTCAAAAAAGAGTACTTAAGCTAAATATGCAACGACGGCGTGGAATGCTAAATGGAAAGACGAAAAATTAATCGTTGCCTCCACGTTCCGTAGACGACACAGAACTTGGTCATTTCACGTTGTTTTCCAGAGGACGGCAAAGAAATGTACTTAACAAATAGATTCCATGTTGCCGTGCGTCTGTTCAGTAATATATCAAAGATGACGTCAAAATGTGGCACACGAGGCGTAGCCGAGTGTGTCACTGATGTTCTTACCACATTTTGACGTCTTCTGTAATCTATTACTGAATCAGACGCATGGCAACATGGAATTTATTTGTCCTGTAAAATAACGAAAAGCCTTTTTTGTTTCAAAATATTTAAACATAACGCGAAAGCCTGCCTCTTGCTCCGCCTTTGCACGAAAAAAAGCCATTTGACGTGATTTATGATTTATACAAGATAAAGCAATTTCATTGGTTGCTATGCGTAGCAAAGAATTGTGATTGGTCGAGAAAAATCACGCTACTGTCAAACCTGACTCGAGCGTCGCTCCTCGTTAAATGAAAACTTACACCGAGAGCAGAATTGAACTGCGAAATCTACAATTCTTGAAGAAAACTGCTGAAAAAATCAAGTCAGTTTTTGTCATTGGAGCAGCCCTGTGAGCCGAAAAGCTTGGTCGACGTTGCCTTGGAAATTACAGGAATTGATCTGAAAAAATACCCTCCGAAAACTTGTGGTTGCGGTCAACCTAGAGGCCGTTTGATTCGAGTTTTGAATGACGGTGGAGATTTTTCTCTTTTGTGGTTGGTGATTCTCAAATCATATGAATGTTGTGCCGCGTAGCACTATGAACACAAATGATGTAAAAGAGAATTAACTCTGAAGTGTAAATTTTAGTGCTGATTTAACCCATGAATAACCCACTGAGCGTTAGCCCTAGTAAAGGGAGTCAGGGAACCACACGAGGTAAAGAAAAAATCTTTTGACCTCGGTGGGAATCGAACCCACGACCTCCAGAATAGATCTACCGTTACTCTGCCGACTGAGCTACGAGGTCGGACAGAGAAAGTCGGGGTCGATTTAGATGGTATGATGACGTCAATCGTGTTTCTTATAGATCATAGGCGAGAACTAATCAAAATGCGAAAATAACTTGGGTCATTCTATAAAAAGAATTGTAACGCACGTGCTCAGCTAATGTTTTTCTGATTAAACCTTTTGTTTGTTGACATTCTCGTTGCCGTGGTCGTCATGGTTCGCTTAAGTTCCCTAATGTTAACCGAAAATTGAATTTAATTTTAAAATTCTGCAAAAAATGGGCTTACTAGGGAGCTTCAAGTGAAAAAAAGGTTCTGAATGACATTCAAATTGGGAAAGGGGCATTGTTGACAGGCCGTTTTATCTATCGGACGGAACTTTGTGCTACAAGAATAAGAAAATATAAATTTTAAAGAATACTTCATGAATTGTTATCACTGATCATAAAATGAAAATTAAAACTGTTGTCAAAAAAAAATTAACAAAGAAGTATAATGTGCAATTACACAGTCGTTGTGCTCATTACTAATAGACTACTAAACTTCCCTAAAACAAATAAACGGCAAAATAATTAACAGCCAAACGAGTGCAAGACAAACGAAACACCAGCCGAACAAAAATCCTTTTTTTGAAAATCCAAACGTATTAAATGACGTTTCACCACATTTCCCTCCATTTCGTCTCGGTTAGTATAAAGAAAGTCGTAACATCCTCGGGAGAACTGAGTTGCAGATAGGCGTAGGGAAGTGCTTCGTACGATATATCCGTTAATTCAAATTTATAAGAATATTGCCTTTGTGAGATAACTGCGTGCAAATGATTTGTTTCTCCGCCTCTTTTAGCGTGATTCCAGAATTAGTTATTGCAAATTTCCTTCGGTTTTATTTTTTTCGGTGTCGTCGAATTATGAGGAAGTTTTTTGATTTTTGGAACTGATCAACGAGTAAGTGTTCCGCCAACGAGGGGTGAATTCAATTTTTAGAACGTTAACAGCATCGTCAATTTCAAAGAACCCGGCTTCTCACTGCATAACATGACTAAAACATAAGCACATGTTTGAACAACGGAAATCTCTTCCTGTGACAGACAAGAGAGCTTGAGTACATGACTGATTTGGCCATCAGCCTCGAAGCGAAATAAATAAACCTTTTTGCAACTTCGAGTTAAAACTGTTTATTCGTACTTCTGTTACACAAATAAATGACTTGATTTAGCTTGAAAGTCCTTTTCAAATGCACTTTAAAAAGTTTACAAATGAGCAAATGGATAATAAAGTTATAAAATTGACTGAGGATTTAGTAATTTTTTTCGACACTTGATAACGTAAGGGTTAACAGTTAAGTTTTCAAGAACTGGAAACCAACTAATGCACTTTCTTTACCGAATTTTCATTTTCATTGAGGTGATGAGAATAATAAATACATACATTAACTATGAGATAATGTCTTAAAGTAAAATTTGACTATTTATTGGCAAATTTTCATCTTTCGCATATAAAAATAGTATACGAGGAAGAATGTAACAAAAAATAAAAATCTTTATGTAGAGCGAAAGCTGATCATCATTATGGAATAACTTTTGCAACAAAGCGGGCAGCACTATTGAATGTTGGAAAATGGATTATTATAACTTAACACTAGTGTCTGCGTTTTGAACTTCATACTCATTAATTGTCATCGTACATAAAGAAATCAGAAAAAACAACAAATTGAGAGTGAAAATTGACTTCCATCACAACATCTGCGAATAAGTCATTTCCGAGTTGGCTTAAGTGTGCCTCGGTTTCAAAACGAGTGAAACCATCATATGAATACAAAAGAAAATATATTGTCTACATGTTCATTTTCATGAAAACTCAAAAACTCATTTTCAGATCTAAAGTTTTGTACAACAACTCGTCTTGAGACAGTAGCACAAGGCAAACTCGGAAATGGCCTAAACCGGCATTGATCTTATAAGGCAATGATCCAAAGTTAATGATTTCCTTTTTTCTCATCTTTGATAGTCTAAATTTTTGTAATTAACTGTTATTAATTGAAATTCTTATCGGTGGAAAGGGGAAATGATCTTTTCTTGGAAATAATAAGCACTTGATGACTGGCCCCGCGGGAAAAAGTAAGTTTTTGTTTCCCCGAGACCTTTGATATTCGCCTCGTAAAACAAAACTTACTGTTTCCCGCGGGGCCAGTCATTAAGTGTTTTGATACATCATAACTCAAAACTAGAAAAAAAACCTGCGAAGAAATCGTTTGCTTTACGCCGGCTGGCTCATAAATTTGCCGCGGTTTCAAGGAGCACGACCTGATCACGTGCAAGTCGAAAGTTCAAGTTCTTGTTTCCCTTGGGAGTTAGTGAGTTTGAACCACGGAACGTGACACGATTTCCGCCAATCAGAAAACGTATTTGAGTTATAACCAACTTTTGTGACTAGTGCGGTGTATTTTAGATTCATACCAACACGCTCACTGGATTTTTAAGTATCACTAAATCTTGGTGAGACTGCCCCTTTAAGAACTTGGCAGCGTTTACTTTATTTGTATAGGAAACATAAACAAAAGTATGGTTTTCCCTTATCATTTTTCATGTGATTGTACCCTGCAAGGAATTAATTTCGCACCCTTGAAATTGCAATCATATCATTGAACATCTTGGTCATCATGTAGTTTTCGACTGAAGGCGACCTATCACAAATTGTAGTTCCCACGCACAGATTTTTTTAAAACTTTCACTGCAGGTAGAAAATGATAAGATTAGATTAAAAAATAGGGAGTCACCGAACTCGTTTTGAAGATAAGGCACATCATAGACCATAGCATTTCTATGATTTCCAGTCACACGAGGCAATTCTGGCTGGATTCATTACTATCGGCATATATTTTAAGTTGAAGAATCATATGTAAGTTATGTATGTTTAACACAGCATATATTGGACTATTTGATAGATCTTTGCTACATCTGTCATTAAATCGGGCAGAATTAGGGTTAAAAAATACAACACCTGAATCCATATACCAATTCGACCCTATCTGAATAATAGTATGAGAAATAATTAAAACTTCTCACGCACAGACTTTTCTTGTTTTTTAGTATAATGGAAAGAATCAGAAAAGGAAGTGATCTGCCGAAAAAAAGTGGGGGTCACCGAGCATGCAACAAAAATATTCCCACACCAAGCTAATGCAAAGGTCATCAGCTCTATGTTTTGTTAAGTTTTCGACTCAGTGCGCGTGCTTGAAAATGACGTGGATGAATAGCGTACGCAATAGAGATGCGCAGTAGCAATGGGCGCGAACGTCCTTAATTTTCTACTCATAAAAGACAACTGTATCGAGATGAAATCAACACAGTATGACAAGGACAGTTTTTACAACCTGTGGGTAATTTATAAAGCCCGAATCACAAAATAAAACATTATGGATATTTTGGGAGTATTGATGATTTGATGTCTAGGGTGAATTTATACAAAGTTCTAAAACCTTTTATTCCAATTCCTTTCTTAAAGCTTTTCCAATAAAAACACTGAAGAGCTCCCTTTAGAGATTAAAAGTTATACATTTCTTTCACCTCCTTTGTAACATGCATGTACAATGCATGCACTCAGCTTTCGTGACACCTAAAACAATCTGCTACTGGTGTCTTGTGCCAACTGATTTTCAACAAATGCTCTTCTCATTGGGTCAAATTTCACCCGAGAGACCCCATATTTGAAAGCGTTACAGAAAATTTGCGTTTCATCCAATTTTCAAGAAATTTGGGCAGTTGGATGATCTTATTATTAGCCAATTACAGACCATTTTTCACCTCTTTTTTATCAGAAGAGTTTTCTCAAGTTACAAATCAAATAGTCAAGCAAGAATAACACGACAAGTTTGGTGAAAAATAAACACACCCCGTTTAAATATGTCTGACAGTGGAAAACTGACAAACGAGATAATTAGAATCTGATTTCGCCATCAGTCCCAAAACAAAATAGTGCTTCTACATATTTTAATTACACAAAAAACAGTAATCTGACGTTTACTAAATAAAGGACTTGATTTAGCTCGAAAGATGATTTCATGGGCACTTCAAGAAAAAATAAATAACTGAGTCAACGTAAATGATTTGTCTTGCGGATAATGGTTTAATAAATGACAATAGGGAGCTTAAGCAAACCACGACGACGACGGCAACGAGAACGTCGCTAAACAAAAGGTTTAATGAGCAAAACAATAGCTATGCACGTGCGTTATAAATTTTTGTACATTTCTTTGTCGTCCTGTGCAAAACACGAACGTGAAATGACCAAGTTCTGCGTCGTCTACACAACGTGAAAGTCGACGGCTAATTTTTCGTATTTCCATTTGGAATTGAACGCCGTCGTTGCATATTTGGCTTAAGCACAATTTTAGAGCCATTGGCGAACCTAAGAGATCTAGACAATCGCGAATTTCTGTGGTAAAATATAAATTCATTTTTTTACTTGGCGTCGTACTCGGCGTCGTCGTCGTCGTCGTTGCTTAAGCTCCCTGTTAACGAAAGAGCAATGTGTTCGCCACGCAGAAAATAGCCTTAAAGTAGAAATTAACTTTTCAGTTCTCAGCAACTACAAATCAACATCCAATTTCTTTTAACTGTTTTAAGACATTCTCTAAAAGTCGTTTGAGGGGAATAAAGAAATAAAGCAATTGTAAAGGATATTGACGAATTTTCTTGTATAAGGTTAGTCAGTGTTTCCATGGATTCCATGTTTCATCAATAATTATCTCTTCCAACTTTGGCCGAAGACTTACGTGTGTTCTTTTGTTGTTCTTTAGGTAACTGAAGTAGATGTACAATTCGTGTTCATTTTAGCATACCACCTCGTCAAACCTGAAAGATACGAATAGCTTGTGTATATGAAAAGAAATTAGGAACTTTGAAATTTTTACACGAATTCTTTGTTAATCCATTACAGTTAGTAAATTACAATACAAAGTCAGAGTTTAAATTGTCAAGATAGCACTGAGATAAATTATTATTCAATTTTTCTTGTTTCTGACTGATCAAACATGATTCCTGTCACCAAGTTCAACAGATGGATCTGTTAAGAAAATTGGTAGCAGCACTTATTAATATTGAACTCAAACCATTAAATGTAAGCCTTAAAAAAAGAAAGTGAGCACGTCTTCAGACAAGTCAATAACATAACATTTTGGAAACACATTAGTGACTTTTCGGAAGCTATCTAAACAATAAAACGGACCTGCACAATATCTTTCATAAGCCTTTATACCGTGAATGACAGCACAACAATTGTATAAAGTTTCGCAAAGTTTTCGCTAGTGTTTATCAGGCATAAGGGCTAAATAGAGAACTCACAGCAAAAGGGCCCTTCATACTTTCTACAACCTTATATAACTAAAAATAACTAAAAAATAAAACAGCCGCAAAATAACCTTGCGGCAAAAACTTGTCTCTTTGTCCATTATTTAATTATTGAAAACAGGAACAGGGAGGGGAGGTAGGAGGGAGCAAGATGACTCTTTTTCCCCCCTTCCT
>JAEMPF020001051.1:5000-13520 GCA_022496165.2 Catalaphyllia jardinei | reverse complement strand
GTTATTATTATTATTATATTATTATTATTATTATTATTATTATTATTAACAGAAGATATGTTTTTGGAGAGTTTGAGGTTACTCCAAACTCCTTTTCAAATCGGATTTGAGAAGATTTGAAACCCCTTGGAAATACTATTACCCTTAAGAAATCCTTTTAATGATGCTTTGGAAATGTTCTAGAACCACTAAGGAATGCTTAAGAAACCCTGTACTTCGCTTTGCAAAGACAAAAGAATTGTTAGAACGAAAACAATCCTGGTAAGGTTAAAATTAAATAATATCTTTAACAAAGTTAACCATGGTTACACAAGGAGTAAAGTACCATCAGCATGATATTTTTGCAAATTGATCAACATTTGTGCTATTCACCAGTGGTGTTGATGATTTGAATTATTTTTTGTTAATGTTATTATGACTGATATTTACTTGATTTTATTTCTTTGTTTGAAAAAAAGAATACAAATGTGATCAACGCTGCAATAAGAAAAAACAGTGCGGACGACATAGGTGTAATCAAAAATGCTGTGTGGTGAGTACAAAGAAATGCTTCAATCTTTTAACTCAAAAATTAGCAGAGAGAGTTTAAATAAAAGACACTGCCCTGATCAAAATGTTTGATTTGAGGAATTTTGTAACATAAATTTAATTTTTGTACCAAAAATTCTAAATATTATAATATAAACTTTTAAAGTGCAGATTATGCAAATGACAAGCAAATGATGTCCTTCTATTATCTGTAAACTGCTAACCGGTAGGTAAAGCTCCTGATACTTGTTAGCCTGCTGCTATGTTCCCTGCACAAGTGGTGTTTCTTGATCCACCTAGAAAACTCGCACAGCCAGCAAACTATGAATCCCAGGCCCAGTGTGGGATTCCAGAGCCATGAAGATGTGTCCTGAACCCATGGGGACCAATAGTATGTAGACACAAGTTGACAATTTACTGGTGATCTTAAAGTGGTACTATTCATGACGAAAATCGCACCTGTCCTATTAAAGCCACTTTGAAACATAAAAAAAGGGGACTGCATGAGAATTTTCAAATAGCTCTTTTAGTTCGAAAGATATTCAAGTTTTTAAAATATGTAAATTAGCCAAGTGATGACATCATACATTCAACCAGATTTTGTTCAAATATGATGAAAAGAGATAACTCAGCCAATTTGTATCAAAAATGTTTGATTTTTTGTAGTTAAGTTCTACTAAATGTGCTCCACAATATGAGCTCAACAGTTCTGTTACCATGGCAACATACTGGGTTCCTGACCTCCCCCATGTTAAAAGCTTTTCTGGCCACCTTTGGCATTCCATTTTTATATTAGCTAACAGCACTTCATATGCATGATCCAGCAAGCCTATAAATATGTTAGCTTGACTTTTTGGCCTTGTTTAACATTTCCAAGCTGAAAATCACCAATATATTGAAATCAAGTGGGTGGGGACCACCCATATGTGTGTTTCCTATAGAACTATTAGCCTGCCAAGTTTCAATAATTTGCACTGCAAATTGGCCAAGATAGCTCTATTTATATACTCAATATAATATTGGGTTGAGTGTATGACGTCATCAGTTATCTCATTTGTATATTTTACCCATTTTTCAAACTTAAATATCTCTGGAACTAATGCAGATATTTGCAAACGGTAAATGGCGATTTGATTCTTTCATGGAATTCTATGTGATACACTCAAAAAATAAGGGGTAAAATTTTGATCGTGGTACCACTTTAAAGAACGCAGTATTTTGAAAATTTCTGCCCTGGGACTTCTGTAAGACTTCTTAGCTTTTGCACAGATTCCACAATACATAAAACTGCCATCCCAGCCACTTACTTTTAAGTCACTGGTTGAAAGATTTTTGTCCTTTGGAACTAGAAGAAGTTACCTCTGCTGTTGATCATGTCAAATGTGTGCCAATTCCTGTTATAAATCAGGATGAACCAGCCCCATGGTAGCCAAAAATTGAGTGACCCACCCCTTAGCAAGGGCTCAAAACCTGATTGCCCACCCCCCCCCCCCTTCTGCTTTAGACAACTCCCTCCCCCTTGCCCAATACTTTTTGGCCACTCTCTTAGGGTAAAGCCTGCAGGGGCCCATCAGGCCAGAGCTTATCCCAGTTTCAGTAGCATAAAGTGACATGGAGTATTTCTACTCCCCCCTGGACGGAATGTTAGTCTATCACAGGGTTAGACCTAGCATTAAATTTGCTGGTACCCATTTATACACCTGGATGGAGAGAGGCACTGTCTGAGTAAAGTATCCTGCCCATACACACAACACAATGTCCCTGGTCAGGGCTCAACCCAGACCACTCAATGTGGAGTCAAGTGCACTAACCATGAGGCCACCACACCTCCACTTTGCTCAGGAAGGTGCTGGTTTATTCAGAAAGAAATTAGTGCTACAAACTGCTAAATAAGTCAATCCATCTTTTCAAATCAAGAACCAGAATTCTGGCATGTACCCGAGTGTATCAATTCAGAAGATCTTACTAATGTACTAAGGAAAGCAAATTTGGTAAAATATGCAGCGGCACTAATATAGTAAAAGACAGTAAGTAAAATAAGTGCTCAAACTAAAGTAGTTTCATTTTGGCCCATGTTAAGGCTAATGCAATATACTGAGTGACTTTACAGGATAATAAATGTTAAGTAACTGGTGTTGTAATACGGGCTTATACAGATGTATTTCTTTGCTATAGGACATGGAACACAGGTGTGACCTTGTCTGTGGAAAAAAACTGCGTTGTGGATATCACAAATGTCTGGAACTTTGCCATCCTGGCTACTGTCCCCCTTGTTTGATGTCAGGTAACAAGTTTTGCTACATGTAGTCAAAACTGCAAAGTGGTATTAAAAGTGTTTGTAGTATTACAATTACATTAGCCACTCTAGACTAAATCAGAAAAATGATTTGTTTTCTATTATGGGAGCCAAAATTTGGAGTAGTATACCTGAAAATTTAAGAAATTCTTCAAAATCTCTCTTTAAGGAAAAAGTTCATACAATTCTGTTGAAAATATTTGAAGTTCAGGATAGATATGCTGACCTAAACACGATAATCTCCAATTTTAAAAAATATTAGCCTCTGTGTATCTAAATAGCTGCCTCGATTTTCTTATCTCGATTTCTCTCGTGACTGACCTTTTTTATTATAAATATGGTACTTTTTCACTTCAACTATTCGTAATAAATCTTAAGCCGTCCACACACCACCTGCCTCGATTAGCCTTGCTATTTGCAGGTGGTGTGATATTTGTATATTTAATGTAAGAAATAAAGATGTTGTTGTTGTAAAAAAAAAAGTATTTCTAGACACCATTAAGGCCATGAACTTGGGTAATGTTAAGTCACACTTGACACCTGCTTATGCCCGCACTACTCACATGGTTTTCATGATCACAGTTTCCATTGTTAAGGGAGTTTAGATGTCTACACAAAATCTTCCCCTTTCTCCAGGTCATATGAACAATGTCCCTTGAGGTAAATAAAGGACTGTTGTAAATGTATCATAATCAAATTAACTGTCAACTGCAAAATCACCTCCACAGTACATTGGTTGGATAGTCCCTGAATATCCTGTGAAGGATTGGGGGGGGAGTCTCTCCCTGAGCTCCTTGAGAATGGCTTTGGGTCGATTGGACTCTGATCATTAAGGCTATGCCTCTGAAATTAAAGTAATTAAATACTTTTTTTTAACTTTCCCTGATTGTTCCCTGGAAATCAAAGTTTTCTGGAAAGTTTCTAGTATTGGAGTAAATCAATCACGTATCAATGGCCAGGGCCATGAAGAACTTTGTAAACCAGCGGAAGTAATTTGAAGATAGTGCAGTAGGAAATCGGAGGCCAATGAAGTTTAAACATAGCATGTAGAAATTCTCAGGTGCTCATTGGCTACATGAATTTATAATTAATGTTTTGTGCAATGCATCAACGAACAAGAGCAGACAATTTGACAATTTTTCTTACTGTAAAAAAAATTCATGGGTCTGTCTTATTGATCATGAAATTCAGTGACAATAACAGGGCAGATGCATGAGAAACTGACATCAATTTGTTAAATTTAAGAGTGCCAGCTACAAAACAAGCTGCTTTTCCAGCTTCTATTTCACAACAGATACACTAAATTTAAGATAATGGTTTGACACTGACTTTTTGATGTTTTGTTCAAGATGTTTTGGCTGGTGCTCGAGTCTTCATGAATCAATTGAAGGGTCAATGACTAGTACTTTAGGATCATTTTCATGTTTCCGAATAAGCACGGAACATAGGTCTCTGTAGATCTGCGAATTAATGAGTTGACTATGTCTCATTGTTGAGGATACATGTAGCATTATCTGTTACTCTTGAGACAATTAGTATGCCATTTCGGCTCAAGCCCTGTTTTAGGTCTCTTCTCTGAAGCAATCCCCTCATTATACTAAGGGGCATTTGGATGTACATGTAGCATGATTGTTTAATTTTCAGTAGCTTGTATGAGCTTATTTAATCTGTACGAATTGTGTTCTCACAATCCCTAATCAACTTAAATTTATCTATGCAGGCTTTGAGGAGCTGACATGTCATTGTGGGTCAGCAGTTTTGTATCCACCAATTCCATGTGGAACTTTACCTCCTGAGTGTAACAATCCTTGCTCTAGGAGACATACATGCCCCCATCCAGGTAAGATTGTCCAGCTGCCTTCATTATTAAAATTTAATAGCTTCAATCACTTTTTTTTTATTTAGTTCCTCTAATTGACTCATTACACAAAAATGGCACCTCACTCTACACTGGAGTGATATCTGTCTGACAGTAGTCTTGTCCCATTCTGCAACTGACAGGCTCCACTTACATGTAGTAGTGGTATACTCCTCATGCTCTTTTTGTCGTATTTCTGTTTTTAAAAATAAACTATTTGAAACTACATGAATTGAACAAACAAAATAAGGAAATCTCTATGAACACAAATGTAAAACACTTAATTTGTCTTTACCTTTTTTCATTTCTGTCCTTGTAAATTAATATTATACTTGAATAAGTGTGAATAAACTGAAACTTGAACTTATATGTAACAAATCCTGTTCACTTTTAAAGCATGAAACTGTCAATGCAAGATGGCCAAATGAAAGAAATGTTAAAGAAAATTCATCTAACATTGATTATCTTTCAAGATAAAGTCAAGAAATGCATACAGAAATTTTCATGCAATGAGCTTTGTCCAGTGTGGACTCCAACATCAAATGGCAAGTCATTAATCCGAACCATGTACAAGAAGAATTTTTACTACCTTAAACTATGACAACTCAACGACTCGAGTACCATAAACTTGTTTTGACTCATTGCCAGTTGATGACATTCTACTCTTTGCCTAATACTATTTTAATTTCTATGCCTAACTTCTGGTAAGAAGAGTACACTACAATAGAGTCCCAAAGTGTGACATCGCAAAAAAATAACTTTGTGAAATTATGGGATCTGGTACCATTTTTGAATAGAGCGTCCTCAAAAAAGGGTCCTTGCCAAAAATCACCTCTTAATTGTAATTCCCAGCCAAAATATAAAGGATGAAAATTTGATACTGGTCAGATAAATCTCTCTAATTTTGAGTCGGTTCAAAACTGAAGGAACTGGAACAAATTTTGAAGGGTTTGTATGGGATGCTGTCAAACTTTGATCCCTTATATCTCTATCAGGAATCGCAATTCAAAGCTAAGTTTTGAGATGAGGGCACCTTGTAGGATCCTCTATAAGACTATGATGTCATATCCCATAATTTCAAAAAACTATTTTTGTAATGTCACCACTGTAGGACTCTATATTGGACATCTAGATTCTGTTCTTCACAAAATAACTTTGACTTATTCAAGTTGCTACAGAATTAGACAACTCAAGTCATTTTGGTTGTATTGGACAACCCTCAGTTGTGGAATGTGAAATGCTGTAGAAAGACCAACATACACTTATGTGAATATGCAAGATTTTCACGTCCAGGAACACAATTAACTACTAAAAACATAACAGTGGCATTCTCCATTCTTCTCTCTCCTTGTTTTCTTTTGTTTTTGCTAATAATTATTGCTTATCTAATTTATTCTAATTTTTGAACAAACAACTTCTTAGAGTTTTTAAATTTCTGTATATTATTTAATTGATGTCTTTGCTTTGATAGAAGTTCTAACTGACATTTTTTTTAAATCAACAGTGAATCATACTTGCCACAATGACGATGTATGCCCTCCTTGCACAGCTTTAACAAAGAAAAGGTGCATGGGAGACCATGAGGTAATGATGCACTTTTATACTCTTACTGTACATTGCCCACAGTACATAACTAAAATCACATAGTTTTACCAGTTTTTGCACTAGGATTTCGACTGTTTTTCACATGGCAAATTCAGCATGTTCAGCTACACGACAAAGTACAGACTACTAGCAATGAATGAGTATCGTGAGGGGCCAAATGTCGGCAGAAGTTGTGGTCCGTAGACAGAAATCTTTGGACGGAAATCTGTGGACGGAAATTGTGGACCGTAGACGGAAGTGAAAGTATCCTTACCACCCAACCCCACTTCAGCTTAACAAAAGTCCAAATAAACTTCCTATGTCGCTGCAATGAGCAACTGAAAACATTAACGTGTGTATGCTGTAATAAATAAATCATTTAACATCAAGTCCCATCAAGTCAGAATGTCGCAACCTCTGAAATCACCATATGGTTGAGAAGCCGAAATGTTCGCGCCTAGGGGACCCTGAACGGCATTTTTCTTCCTAAACCATCGCAAAGACTTAAAGATCGGAGCGCTTTACAAGTAAGTTTTGACGACAAATCACAGATTTAAAGCAGCTTTTCAGACTTTAGAAACAACAACGGTATTTTTTCGCTTTTAAATAGGTTTCTTTGTCTCAGCTTGAATGAAAATTTACTGCTATTAAACTTCCTTTTGCATTTCTTTCATTTGGTTCCCTGTATTTTGGAATTTTAGGCTTTTAAAGTGAACAGTAACTTGCACACTGGATTTCTGCATATTTAATTTACGCGACCAGGCGCTTTGTTTATTTAAATTATTCACTTCATTCAAATATTTTTGGGAGTCTTATTTAGCTACTACAGAACTCCCAAGAAAAGTACTGAATGGCCTATAATTTAACACACTTGAAATACGACTGATCTCAACATAATTGGCTTGTTTTTGTCGTCTTTTTGATTTACAACTTTCATTTTATCTTTCGCAGCCCGGCCATAATATTTCATCGCGCAGTGAAGAAATTAATTGATTTCTTGTTTTCAGATTGATTTTTACGTGAGTACTTCGTTTTTATTTTCCATTGTTTTCTCAAATGTTAGCCGTTATAGTACAAGAATGGAAATTCTGTTTTATTTGGTTTTGTCAATAATTAACTCGTTTTCGCATTTTCAATTCAGGAACTACGCTTTTAGGCTGGCCTTAATCTACATATTATTTAACAGCCAAAATAGTCATTTAACAAGATATCTTTAATATTTCACCACGAACATCATAAATTATATTTTTAGACATCCTCATATTTTGTTACTCTTAAGCAACCTATTGCCCTTGACAGAACATTGGAGAGACTGACTTGCAGCTTTTTACCAAGCATTACTGGGATGGTGGGAGGCACAGTGGGCGGAGGTAAATAATGCGTGGCTAATCACCTTCAAGCTAGCCAATCAGTGTGCGCAAAAAGTACTATTCACTTGTGTGGTATATACTAATGATATCTATATTTGAACTTCATTCCTGCTGTTTCATACGGGTTTCAACTGTACCAATATTTCATACCCAAACAGCAGAATGCACATCAGTCATTACATGAATGAGCTATGGGGGATGGTTTGAAATCCATGTGCATGGGGTACAGACACTACACACATGAATGATTAACATTTTTAAACTAATATATTTGATTGAAGGCATGGAGGATATACTTTTTTCCAATATGTCAAGTAGGATTTAATGTTGGCTTATACAAAAAAGTGATTGATGAATTGTTATATATGATCCTAAGAAAATGGTTGCCCCATAGACTTTGATGCCAAACAATAAACACACTTCACTTTTTAATGCCTTCCAAAAAAAACGTTGTTGCAAGAATTCGCTCAGCTTGAATTCAACATTCAAGCACTAAAACCAAGAGAATTGTTCCAAAGTAATAACAGAACAGGCTGTCAATCAACATAACAGCCATCACGTATAATTTACTGACCTCTTTCTAAAGTGAGGTTATAGGGGGTCTGGACACTACTAGTCTCCTTCGCAGCCGTTTTTTGGGATGTCACGCAACGCTCCCTCCAAAGAAGCAGCTGCTCACAACCGAACCACATTCCTTTCTATTGTATTTGTGGTTTCCTTGCGGTCTGTTGAACAGACCAATTACAAAACAGCAAAGTGCAAATGGCGTAAGCTTTCGCGCGAAAAGGCCTGCAGTGCGAACAATGAGGAATTTCAGGCTTTTGTTTCACGCCTCACGCACGCCACCAAAAATGGGCTGTGTTCGCGGGCTATGATCATGACAA
>JAEMPF020028250.1:0-10585 GCA_022496165.2 Catalaphyllia jardinei | reverse complement strand
CTTAAAGTAATTGTGTAATACCTTCTGCTGGTTGAAAATAAAGGCTCATTGATTTTATTGTTCATATTGTCTTTTGATGTTGCAGGGATACGTAAATGACAAATACATGTTAGAAATGTAAAATTCAGTTTTCGACCTTAATTTCTTTAACAATACAATCAAACATATCCTATACTGTTATGGTATTATACAGTATCTCAATTTAGTTCAGCATGGTTTGTTAAGTTGTGACAATTATTTTTTATCTTGTGATCATTCAGGCCTTTCGGCATTCTTTATGGCTGTATGTAATTTCTTTTAAACACAGATACCAAACCATTAAATGGCTATTCAAAAATAATTTTTTACAGGGGCTTTTCAGCCCAAAAAAGAGAGAGAGCAAGCATTCCACAAGTAGCTTTCAAGAATAAGTGAAATTTACTCTTTAAAGAGGTCCCCTTTCATTTGTTGTGTGTAACACAACAGCAACTAAGAAAACCAAAGACAAAATATTAAGCCTTGGAGATGGAAGAGTTTGTCATTGTTCATCAGATTCTCAATCGAAAGAACATTACATTAATGTTCAGGTCGTCAGTGGTATAATGCAAGCCTCACTTTTGCCCTTTTTTCCTATCTCTCTAACGATTATGAATTTGTTATTTACTGTCACAGTAAAACGGGTTGTCTTGAATGATACAAGGACATCCAAAGAATACATAATGAGATGTCTTTCAAGCCAGAATTGATAAACAAAGGGTGCATCCCTTTGGGGTGATCTGGATCAGGATCAGTGATCCAAGATCTGTCTGGATCATGGTGCATCAAAAAAACCGATGAATCCATTCTGGTTATGGATCATTCATCGGTTTCTCTGATGCACCATGATCCAGACAGATCTTGGATCACTGATCCTGATCCAGATCACCCAAAGAACGCAGCCTAAATCAGGAGAACATTCTTAGTCATTTGCCAAATCAGATGGCAACATAAGAATTTTGATAGCGACAATTGCATATGAAGTGAGAGTTTATAGTCAAGGGCTCAAAGTCATTGGTCCTTCAAAGAACATTGAAGCATACCACTTTCAGACTGAATGGCAGGGAAGGGAGTAACACACTTGACCTGTGGGGCCCTGTGAATTGCAGATTTCATGTTGATATATTGTTCTGACAGCTAGGAATGTACGTGCTACACTATGCCGTAGGGAGGGTCTACTCTTGCATTTTGATGCAGATTTAAGGGATTTGGAAAAACCTTGCAAGCCTTTAGAAATTTTGTAAATTATGTAAGAATGATTATAATGGTGATACATTTCAAAGCACAAATCTGAAATCTCTGTAAGTTTTACCATTATCCAGTGAATTATCTGTCCTTGTGAGCACACCCAAAACAAAAGACAAGTAAGTTTTTCATGCATGTATGGCCGTGTTGCTGTGCGTGAAACACTTGGCATTATTTACAGATGCGGACCACTGAGGAAACGGGGGTCCCCCTCAATATTCTATTTTGTCAGGAAAAAAGGTTATTTTGGGCGATTTTCATTCCTAAATCTACTTGATTTTTGAAGGCTGATAATTTGTTACAGCAATTTTATATAATTTAAAAAAGAAGGGCTAGGATAGGAGTTTTATAGCCCCCGTGTACCAGAGCATGGCACGCAATTTTGTTCACTTTGTTGTCGAATCACTAAAATCAGGATAGCAATTGGCAGCCTTAATGTCTGGTATCCTTTTTGCCAATGAAATAAAGAGTTATTACCTCCATTTTAAACTCGGGAGCTTCTTTTCTTTTGGAAATTCTGTAGGACTGTCGACATTCAGTCATGCCAGGGCCGTAGCCAGAAAAGAGTGAAGACTGAGGCAATGTCTATGAAAGAATTTTGACTGAGGCAGTGTCCGTGGTTAAATTCTCTTCCTAGGTATTTAGGGTGTTTATGACGACTATAAACAAAAACGAAAAACAAATTACCGAGGCAAGTGCCTCGGTTTGCCTGTTACTAGCTAAGGCACTGCATGCTACACATAGTGGTAGAACCGGGATGGTAAACTGGCAAGGTAAACCTCTAGTTTGCTAAGGAGGTCTTGTAACACAGACAGGCTGAAGAAGCAACGTTGGCTTAGGATTCCTGGTTTCAGGGAACAGTCTCTTTGGCGCAGGATCGACGATTTCGACTAACTCAAATATTTGTTTACTCAGTGATTCGTGACAATCGTTGTAAAGATACCCTTCGTAACGAGATGCTTGCTGACTACAATTTTTAGTAGCTTTGAAATAAGTCCCTGTCGTTTTTTACGCTTTTCCTTGGACTATCCAAAACACTCCCTCTTAGAACATATCCTTACTAAAAGGTTTAATTTTTGGCGGAGCAACAAACTCCGCCATTTTGTCCCCGCGCATGGTCATTTGCATAAAAACCGGATGTGACGTCACGGACAAGCGCTACGGACCAGTGATCCAGCCGTAGTTGGCAGGAGGATACATGACCGGACTCCTATAACGGCTGGAAATCGAGCCTAGTTCTTGAACTGAATAAGAGTAGTTAAAAAAAACGTTTTTCATCCGGCATATCCGAGTCATACGCGCTGCGAACAGATTTGTCCAACTGCGAAACTCACGTTGGACTGAATTACACATGATATTTTGACTGATGCCGTTAAGCCCTGGCCAAACGGAGTCGCAAGTAGACGCAACTTGAAAACCTGGGTCTACTTGCAACTCCGTTTGGTCAGGCCTTGCGTGCACTTGCGTTGACTTGCGATGACCTGATGCCTTGCGCTCACTTTGGTCGAGATCAAATTTGTACGCAAGTCGACGCAAATTTTTCACCGTTTGGCTACCCAACCCAAGTCATCGCAAGTTGAGTGACGTCCATTAAGCTATTATTAGCCAATGAAATACAGGATGTGTGAGCCTTGAAATGTTTTCCTTTTTATTTTTTTGCGACTTTCGTGTACTTGTGAGGAACTATCCTATCCGTTGGGTCACCGTCGCAAGTCTCTACGCAAGTTCAACTTGCCGCTACTTGCGACCACTTGCGATTCCGTTTGGCCAAGGCATTAGGCAAAGAAAACTCAGCGTTTCAGTGGCCTCGTGTTATTGGCGGTATAAAGCGCGTATTGCAGAAAAAGCTTTAAAACGGTTCACATCCACTTGCTTGTTGTTGTTTCGGAAGAACCGCTACATAAACAGTATCCTCCATTTAACGCGAAAATATGCTAGGCTATTTGTCCGCGGATATTGCGAACAGTTTTATAAAAGCCAAGTTAGCTCGAGGAAAATTGTGAGTTTCGAGGACAAATATCTAAGCAGTTTTGCGCCAAATGGAGCCTACTGTGCTAATTATCCTTCAAATCTTTTTCGCAACACACGCAGTTTGAAAATTGGGGAATATTTAACAATTATTCACCGAAGTGGAGGTGAATAGTGCAGTGGTGGATATTTACCAAGCGGCGCGTTGCAAGTCGACAAAGAACGTCTTCATAATGCGGTCGCAAATCGAGAATTTTGGACCTTTTATGCAGCCCAATTTGCCCCCTCCCCCGAAAAATTATTCTGGGGCGAAATTATTCAGGGCGAATGACGTAATTTCCATCGACCATGTGCTTTTTTTCTAGCAGGAGTCGAATTTTGCCTTGCATCTTCGTGTGCTTACTTGTCGAGTTTGACCATCTCTTCGCATTTGGTGTGCTTTCTTGTTGAATTCTGGACTCTGCTTCCTTGTTTATTTTATAATTTCACCAACACGGTCGCCTAGGCTTTGGGATGTTAACCGTGGAAACAGCTGTATTTGATTGCATTTGTTGATTTAGTTCCAGTCGCGACAGGAAAAGGTCAGTCTTATCCGGTCGAATATTCTTTGGAATCGGTGGAAGAGTACTAGCTCTTAGGGCAAGATCCATAAGACTGAACCTGAACCACGGAACGGGAATGTAAATACTGTCTACTTTATTAATCAGGCCAGGGGAAATACTCGAATCAGTCGCACGGAGTTTGTTTACGATAAAATAGCACGCGATTGCAAATATTTACTTATATTCGAAAAAAATGTACTTTTACAAATTAGCTTTCACGCTTAAACATTACAAGTTAATGTGAGAATATTTAGCTCGAAATTTGAAGGCTGATGTAAATATTTAAATCCTATTAACTTGTGAGTTTACGGAAACTGGCGCCGTCATGCACCGTAGTTTGTACCGGGATCGCTTCAATCAGAATGGCATGGACTTTGTCAGTGAAATGTCTTTCTGTAAAACCCCGGTTGTTGATGAAACAATGTTGATTTTATATCAATAGACAGAATTTGAAAGTCAGATCAGTGGGGAAATCATTAAAGTACCTGTATTAAAGTTACGGCGTCGAATGCACTCATAGTCTTTGATTACTACTAGTTTTAGTATATACCACACAAGCTGAATAACTAGCCGCCCAAAGGGTAACTTTATTTGTGACAATATACCGACAAATACCATTTTGTTTTTGTTCGGCTGCTCGGAGGTGAAAAGTACTTGGCAATCACCTCCGAGCTAGCCAATCAGCGGGCGCGAAAAGTGCTATTCACTTTTGTGGTATATACTAATCTCGGATAGTCCCCATTTCCACCTGGGGAATATTTGGTCACGTGACATATTTAGACCATTCGCGCGCGAGTAAAAATATTTGATGAAACAAAGTTGCCCTCACGGTCGAAACCGTGAGAGCCGACCTCTGTCGCCAGCTTAGCTTCAGATGTAGCTTGAAGCAGAATGGATGTAGATGTCTTAAATTTATTACGGTAATGAACTATTTCAGATTATGACTTTCTCTTAAGAGATGATTGTTTTTCTCTCTTTCTCAAAGTAATACATTTATGCACACCTGAACACGGTGAAATTTGAGAGATACATGTTTACAAATCCAGCTCGAAAATAGGCCTTGCTTGATATGAAAAGGGACAACAAAACACAGAGCAGAAGTCTATCGAGACAACGCCCTAAACTAAATTTGCGAAACATGATCAATGTGCTAGTGTTTTTATCAAAATAGTTTCTGAGTTAGTTTCTGCCGCACTCCTTCGCAGCCTTTATCACGTTTAATATTGTGATGTCGAGGTGGCCTCTCCCGTAAGCATGGTGGTTTCCTGAGATCTCCTCGCCTAACAACCTGCTGTATTTTTAATTTTTGTTATACGTATAAAGACAAGTAAATCATGATGATGATGATGATGATGATGATGATGATGATGATGAATACTGTCGTATTCTTTTTAACTTTACGAAACTTTCACCTGTAATCTTTAAAACTGATAAACATAACTGCCGTTTCGGCAAGTTTTATGGCGGATTGATGTTTTTATTTTATTTTATTTTATCTTATCTTATCTTATCTTATCTTATCTTATCTTATCTTATCTTATCTTATCTTATCTTATCTTATCTTATCTTATCTTATCTTATCTTATCTTCTTATCTTATCTTCTTATCTTATCTTATCTTATCTTATCTTATCTTGTCTTGTCTTATTTATTTATTTATTTATTTATTTTATTTTATTTTATTTTATTTTATTTTATTTTATTTTATTTTATTTTATTTTATTTTATCAATTTACCACTAATCATGAGGGGCGGTGGCCTCATGGTTAGTGCGCTCGACTCCGGAGCGAGCGGGTTGGCCGTGACCGGGGACATTGTGTTGTGTTGTTGGGCGAGACACGTTACTTTAACGGTGCCTCTCTCCACCCAGGTGTATAAATGGGTACCGGCGAATTTAATGCTGGGGGTTACCCAGCGATGGACTAGCATCCCATCCAGAGGGGAGTAGAAATACTCCTAGTCGCTTCATGTTACAGAAACCGCGATAAGCCACATTGGCTCGTATGCAGCTTTACCTCTTTTTACCTGCCATATGGACTTTAAAATTTTCTCCCGAATAAGGGAAGTGAAAGTTGCCAAAACTTCGGTTTTATCATTTTAACCTCACAAAGAATCCCGAAACAAAAAACAACTTTTGATTTGTGTTTCCTTTGTTTCTGAGGTGTATGACGCATGCGCAGAGAAACATGCTGTCAGTTATCTATGGCAGGACGAAATTGTATAAAAGGGCAGGGGATTTTACGAACTGAAATGCAGAGGAAAAGCTCAGATACGTACGAAAACCTGGCTGTCGGCAATGGAGATTGTTTAGACTGTTTAATCAAGTCAGCTTTCAACAAGGATGAGAGTAAATTGAGAAGAATTGATGCTCTAACCACGGCTTGCTTCACAATCCTATATTGGGAAAATTGATAGCGGCTGTACATTTTACCACAATACCTTACACGCTCCATAAGGTACAAGGAAAGCCATATTTTTGCAATATTGGTCCCTGTACTAACGTCATTGTGTATCAGACTAGGTTTAAAGATGTTGGAACTTTTCTGTTTGTTTTTATGAGCGTTAGTTAACTCAGAGTGTGGTAAAGTGATTGGAACATATCAAATACCGTATGCATGGAAGATTACTACAAAGTGCAATTCACCTTAGTTGTATTATTTAAGCAATAGACCACGAGTTTCTATGGCACAATAAGCCATCGCTGATTGGCCAATCAGAGCGCACGCATTGATTTGGTTATTATATAATATATTTGTTTTTGGGCGATAAAAATGTTAATTATTATTATTATTTATTATACCCCCAGTATTATTGAATATATTTATTGTAATACAGCTAGTTAAATGTGAAAAAATGTAAATCTTATTTATAGTGGACATGCACTTAGCTATACAAGAACTGAGCTTAGCTAGTTTACAGGCATGACACTGAAACAAAGGAAATTGTTGTTATATTGTGTATTTCCTGCCTTCTAAATCACGGCAAATGTTATCACTTGCTGCTCGTCTTCTACGCATTTTCTCTACACCCTTCTTTGATAAATTCTATAGTACTTGTCTGAAATAAAAAAAAGAGGTAGAAAAAAATTGTTAGAAGAAAAATACACTCAGTTACTTATTTACAGTAGAAACAGATAATATTTTTCGTTTAGCTGGGCATTTTCACACTGCAATTTTAGCTGATAGAATTTATAGGTACCCTACCTAAACCCCAGGAACGCAATCCTACTGAGGGAAAAATGATACAATATTTAAGGATAGAGAGCCTCAAAAGCCCTACCCTATCTCGCGGTACATACCTAAATAGCCCATACATGGGAGTATTCCCCAATCCAGGCCGGGTGTTGCTAAAGCTGGTAACGAGGAACGGGGAACCGGAAACGGGAGTATGAGAACGAGTGTACAGTAACTCGCCTGAGAACTCAAAATGGCGGATAAAGGAAAAGAAGAGGGAACAATTTAGGGAAATTTGAGGAGGTGGTTACGTTTGTAAACGTAACCTCTCTTTTCATTCGTCTACCATTTTGAATTCCCTGGCGGGTTACTGTATTACGGCAATAAAAGCAAGTGACATACTCGAACACCAAACCATGGTCTGGCCAGTACCTAACGCATGCGCACAGCCATATCACCGGGGCAGAGTGTGTCACTTGCCTTTATTGCTGTTACTTTATTCACTCGATCCCAGACTCCCGACCTTGTTTCCGGCTCCCCTTTCCCCGTCCCTGGTTACTTAAGCAAACCACGACGACGACGGCAACGAGAACGTCACTAAACAAAAGGTTTAATGAGCAGAACAATAGCTGTGCACGTGCGTTATAAATCTTTCTACATTTCTTTGTCGTCCTGTGCAAAACACGAACGTGAAATGACCAGGTTCTGCGTCGTCTACAGAACGTGGACGACGACGGCTAATTTTTCGTATTTCCATTTGGAATTGAACGCCGCCCTGGCATATTTAGCTTAAGCACAATTTTAGAGCCATTGACGAACCTAAGAGATCTAGACAATCGCGAATTTCTTTGGTAAAATATAAAATCATTTTTTACTTGGCGTCGTACTCGGCGTCGTCGTCGTCGTTGCTTAAGCTGTTTGAGGCCTTTCTCCACAATTTCGTCAGCGAAATACTGCTTTGGTCTCCGTTTCGGGGCGAAAACTACAAGTCAGTAGTTTTTTTCATTTTTTTTTTTACTCACCACAAACTTTGTCTTTAATTTTTACCCAGTTCGTTCGCCAGCTGATCAAAGCTTTCAACAGCCATGACATTTTCATCAGCTATTTCTTTTAAGGTTTGCCTATACATATTGATCTTTCTCCCAGTACTCACCGGAGCGTTATTTAAACCAGCAACCTGCCAATGAAAACAAAAGAAATGGCTCGATTTTATTGAGATCCTGCATGATGAATCGACCTTACAAACTAACTGTGGGGAAGGGGTTCCAAGCCCTATTGTCTGATCATGAGAGAGTGCAAGAGGGCTTAGTGAACGGACTCGTCTTCCATCTGCCAAGCTCCAATGTTGTGAGCCTCTGTGAGAAGGCGAGACAAGCGTTTCTCTCAACTAGCTCAAGCATTTTGACTTCTCAATTTTTTTGCGAGGCCTAGACTACAAAGTTTATAGATGTGAGCGCGAGACGTTCATACTCTAAGACGTTCAGACGTCTTTTATAAAAGCAAACAAACCGGACTTCGAGACTTTCCTAGCCTGCCAAAAAACGTCGGCAGCCAGAGACCGCTTTGAGAAAAGTTCGAGACGCTAAAAAAACGAGGCTGCGAGAAATTCGTAGAACATTTTGCAAGACCTATTTTAGAATCGTGTACAACTGTATTTTTATTGGTATTTTTTTCAGAGAATTATAGCCTCGCCATGGAATGTTGTGTAAGAATAAGCTTTTACATCATGAACCAGCTTTATATTTCTTAACATTTTTACCATAAATAATATGTAAAATGCCCTGTATAGTGAAAAAAAGAATATAATTAAATTTGAATATGAATATGGGTCAGGTCGACCCCAAGAACGTATATTCAAGTAGTCAATACCTTACTGTCCTGGTAAAACTCGGCAGCAAACTTTGCGAAATCCTGTGGTTAATTTGTTGGTATTCCATCCCTCAGGAAAATCATGATCAGTGTTGCGGGTTCTCCAGTCTGTCGCCTCCGCTCGGTGAAAACAAGTTGTCTCTAGCTTCTTTCATAGTCCGCGTTTGAAGCTCTATTCTTTTCTTGAGTTTTTCTTGAGTTTTTCTTTGCTGTAAAGGGTTTTGTCTGAAAACTTGAACTCACTAGAGGCTTTGCGATTGAATGTTACGAGACTAAAATAATCTTCGTCGTGGCCCGGCTCAAACCTATCCACGAGTTCAACAAGGGAAGCGATTATTTTCTTTAGCTTACGGATTTTTACGCTTCTGGATTTGTCTAGAACGATCCTGATGTCAAGACCAGCTGAGCAAGATGGAGCTGTTAAAAAAAGATTGATAGGATTTAGAGTTAATCTTGAGTAATTAATCTCAGTTAGACGGTTTTTATTAACCGACAGCCAGTCATCAGTCGTCAGTCAGTCGGATAATCGATAGGTCGAATGGTCTGCAAGTCATTCAATCATGCAGTCAAGCAGTCAGTCAGTCAGTCAGTCAGTCAACTGGCCTATCCGTCCTTCCTTCCATCCGTCTGTCAGCCAGTCAGTCAGTCGACTGGTCTGTACGTCCTTCCTTCCCTCTGTCAGTCAGTCAGTCAGTCAGTCAGTCGACTGGTCTGTAAGTCCTTCCTTCCATCCGTCTGTCTGTCAGTCAGTCGACTGGTCTGTCCGTCCTTCCTTCCATCCGTCTGTCTGTCAGTCAGTCAGTCAGTCGACTGGCCTGTCCGTCCTTCCTTCCTTCCATTTGTCAGTCAGTCTGTGGACTGGTCTGTACATCCTTCCGTCCGTCAGTCTGTTAGTCAGTTACTCAGTCATTTAGTCAGTCAATGAACCTGATAACCAAAGATTGATTTTTTATTTGCAAACGTCGCCTATCCCATTCCACAACCAGGGCATGGTGTATTGCGCAAACTGGGAGTTGTATCTATCTAGTCAAAACAGGGCCGGGTTGGTCGAAAGCCTGTTAACGTTAACCCAAGATTAAACGTTAACTGCAGCATTTTTTTGTCTTGTTTAAAAATGTTTTTCACCTCTATTGTTTGGTGTAATTCGAGATTACTAGAGCTTAAAACTGCAGAGCAGACAATATAAACAGAACACCTTACCAAAAAGTTACAACACTGAAATTAAAATTCTCGCTGGGTTAGCTTGATCAGGCTTTGAACAACCCGGCCCAGGCCTTTAAGGGCAAAAAGGGCCATGCCTGGTTTAGACAAGCTTAGTGGTGGTCTTAAGTGCAAACGTTTGAAACAAAAGAAACGACACTGAAACTTACGACATGGGTTAGTACTACACAAATGATGTAACAGAGAATTAACTCTGAAGTGTAAATTTTAGTGTTAATTTAACCCATGAATAACCCACTGGGCGTTAGCCCTAGTAAAGAGAATCAGGGAACCACACGAGGTAAAGAAAAAATCTTTTGACCTCGGTGGGAATCGAACCCTTACTTTCTCTTCGCCGCGATTCACAACCCTAATCGCCGCGATTCACCACCCTAATCGACCCCGACTTTCTCTGTCCGACCTCGTAGCTCAGTCGGCAGAGTAACAGTAGATATAATCCGGAGGTGGTGGGTTCGATTCCCACCGAGGTCAAAAGATTTTTTCTTTACCTCGT
>JAEMPF020028249.1:0-10585 GCA_022496165.2 Catalaphyllia jardinei | reverse complement strand
CTTAAAGTAATTGTGTAATACCTTCTGCTGGTTGAAAATAAAGGCTCGTTGATTTTATTGTTCATATTGTCTTTTGATGTTGCAGGGATACGTAAATGACAAATACATGTTAGAAATGTAAAATTCAGTTTTCGACCTTAATTTCTTTAACAATACAATCAAACATATCCTATACTGTTATGGTATTATACAGTATCTCAATTTAGTTCAGCATGGTTTGTTAAGTTGTGACAATTATTTTTTATCTTGTGATCATTCAGGCCTTTCGGCATTCTTTATGGCTGTATGTAATTTCTTTTAAACACAGATACCAAACCATTAAATGGCTATTCAAAAATAATTTTTTACAGGGGCTTTTCAGCCCAAAAAAGAGAGAGAGCAAGCATTCCACAAGTAGCTTTCAAGAATAAGTGAAATTTACTCTTTAAAGAGGTCCCCTTTCATTTGTTGTGTGTAACACAACAGCAACTAAGAAAACCAAAGACAAAATATTAAGCCTTGGAGATGGAAGAGTTTGTCATTGTTCATCAGATTCTCAATCGAAAGAACATTACATTAATGTTCAGGTCGTCAGTGGTATAATGCAAGCCTCACTTTTGCCCTTTTTTCCTATCTCTCTAACGATTATGAATTTGTTATTTACTGTCACAGTAAAACGGGTTGTCTTGAATGATACAAGGACATCCAAAGAATACATAATGAGATGTCTTTCAAGCCAGAATTGATAAACAAAGGGTGCATCCCTTTGGGGTGATCTGGATCAGGATCAGTGATCCAAGATCTGTCTGGATCATGGTGCATCAAAAAAACCGATGAATCCATTCTGGTTATGGATCATTCATCGGTTTCTCTGATGCACCATGATCCAGACAGATCTTGGATCACTGATCCTGATCCAGATCACCCAAAGAACGCAGCCTAAATCAGGAGAACATTCTTAGTCATTTGCCAAATCAGATGGCAACATAAGAATTTTGATAGCGACAATTGCATATGAAGTGAGAGTTTATAGTCAAGGGCTCAAAGTCATTGGTCCTTCAAAGAACATTGAAGCATACCACTTTCAGACTGAATGGCAGGGAAGGGAGTAACACACTTGACCTGTGGGGCCCTGTGAATTGCAGATTTCATGTTGATATATTGTTCTGACAGCTAGGAATGTACGTGCTACACTATGCCGTAGGGAGGGTCTACTCTTGCATTTTGATGCAGATTTAAGGGATTTGGAAAAACCTTGCAAGCCTTTAGAAATTTTGTAAATTATGTAAGAATGATTATAATGGTGATACATTTCAAAGCACAAATCTGAAATCTCTGTAAGTTTTACCATTATCCAGTGAATTATCTGTCCTTGTGAGCACACCCAAAACAAAAGACAAGTAAGTTTTTCATGCATGTATGGCCGTGTTGCTGTGCGTGAAACACTTGGCATTATTTACAGATGCGGACCACTGAGGAAACGGGGGTCCCCCTCAATATTCTATTTTGTCAGGAAAAAAGGTTATTTTGGGCGATTTTCATTCCTAAATCTACTTGATTTTTGAAGGCTGATAATTTGTTACAGCAATTTTATATAATTTAAAAAAGAAGGGCTAGGATAGGAGTTTTATAGCCCCCGTGTACCAGAGCATGGCACGCAATTTTGTTCACTTTGTTGTCGAATCACTAAAATCAGGATAGCAATTGGCAGCCTTAATGTCTGGTATCCTTTTTGCCAATGAAATAAAGAGTTATTACCTCCATTTTAAACTCGGGAGCTTCTTTTCTTTTGGAAATTCTGTAGGACTGTCGACATTCAGTCATGCCAGGGCCGTAGCCAGAAAAGAGTGAAGACTGAGGCAATGTCTATGAAAGAATTTTGACTGAGGCAGTGTCCGTGGTTAAATTCTCTTCCTAGGTATTTAGGGTGTTTATGACGACTATAAACAAAAACGAAAAACAAATTACCGAGGCAAGTGCCTCGGTTTGCCTGTTACTAGCTAAGGCACTGCATGCTACACATAGTGGTAGAACCGGGATGGTAAACTGGCAAGGTAAACCTCTAGTTTGCTAAGGAGGTCTTGTAACACAGACAGGCTGAAGAAGCAACGTTGGCTTAGGATTCCTGGTTTCAGGGAACAGTCTCTTTGGCGCAGGATCGACGATTTCGACTAACTCAAATATTTGTTTACTCAGTGATTCGTGACAATCGTTGTAAAGATACCCTTCGTAACGAGATGCTTGCTGACTACAATTTTTAGTAGCTTTGAAATAAGTCCCTGTCGTTTTTTACGCTTTTCCTTGGACTATCCAAAACACTCCCTCTTAGAACATATCCTTACTAAAAGGTTTAATTTTTGGCGGAGCAACAAACTCCGCCATTTTGTCCCCGCGCATGGTCATTTGCATAAAAACCGGATGTGACGTCACGGACAAGCGCTACGGACCAGTGATCCAGCCGTAGTTGGCAGGAGGATACATGACCGGACTCCTATAACGGCTGGAAATCGAGCCTAGTTCTTGAACTGAATAAGAGTAGTTAAAAAAAACGTTTTTCATCCGGCATATCCGAGTCATACGCGCTGCGAACAGATTTGTCCAACTGCGAAACTCACGTTGGACTGAATTACACATGATATTTTGACTGATGCCGTTAAGCCCTGGCCAAACGGAGTCGCAAGTAGACGCAACTTGAAAACCTGGGTCTACTTGCAACTCCGTTTGGTCAGGCCTTGCGTGCACTTGCGTTGACTTGCGATGACCTGATGCCTTGCGCTCACTTTGGTCGAGATCAAATTTGTACGCAAGTCGACGCAAATTTTTCACCGTTTGGCTACCCAACCCAAGTCATCGCAAGTTGAGTGACGTCCATTAAGCTATTATTAGCCAATGAAATACAGGATGTGTGAGCCTTGAAATGTTTTCCTTTTTATTTTTTTGCGACTTTCGTGTACTTGTGAGGAACTATCCTATCCGTTGGGTCACCGTCGCAAGTCTCTACGCAAGTTCAACTTGCCGCTACTTGCGACCACTTGCGATTCCGTTTGGCCAAGGCATTAGGCAAAGAAAACTCAGCGTTTCAGTGGCCTCGTGTTATTGGCGGTATAAAGCGCGTATTGCAGAAAAAGCTTTAAAACGGTTCACATCCACTTGCTTGTTGTTGTTTCGGAAGAACCGCTACATAAACAGTATCCTCCATTTAACGCGAAAATATGCTAGGCTATTTGTCCGCGGATATTGCGAACAGTTTTATAAAAGCCAAGTTAGCTCGAGGAAAATTGTGAGTTTCGAGGACAAATATCTAAGCAGTTTTGCGCCAAATGGAGCCTACTGTGCTAATTATCCTTCAAATCTTTTTCGCAACACACGCAGTTTGAAAATTGGGGAATATTTAACAATTATTCACCGAAGTGGAGGTGAATAGTGCAGTGGTGGATATTTACCAAGCGGCGCGTTGCAAGTCGACAAAGAACGTCTTCATAATGCGGTCGCAAATCGAGAATTTTGGACCTTTTATGCAGCCCAATTTGCCCCCTCCCCCGAAAAATTATTCTGGGGCGAAATTATTCAGGGCGAATGACGTAATTTCCATCGACCATGTGCTTTTTTTCTAGCAGGAGTCGAATTTTGCCTTGCATCTTCGTGTGCTTACTTGTCGAGTTTGACCATCTCTTCGCATTTGGTGTGCTTTCTTGTTGAATTCTGGACTCTGCTTCCTTGTTTATTTTATAATTTCACCAACACGGTCGCCTAGGCTTTGGGATGTTAACCGTGGAAACAGCTGTATTTGATTGCATTTGTTGATTTAGTTCCAGTCGCGACAGGAAAAGGTCAGTCTTATCCGGTCGAATATTCTTTGGAATCGGTGGAAGAGTACTAGCTCTTAGGGCAAGATCCATAAGACTGAACCTGAACCACGGAACGGGAATGTAAATACTGTCTACTTTATTAATCAGGCCAGGGGAAATACTCGAATCAGTCGCACGGAGTTTGTTTACGATAAAATAGCACGCGATTGCAAATATTTACTTATATTCGAAAAAAATGTACTTTTACAAATTAGCTTTCACGCTTAAACATTACAAGTTAATGTGAGAATATTTAGCTCGAAATTTGAAGGCTGATGTAAATATTTAAATCCTATTAACTTGTGAGTTTACGGAAACTGGCGCCGTCATGCACCGTAGTTTGTACCGGGATCGCTTCAATCAGAATGGCATGGACTTTGTCAGTGAAATGTCTTTCTGTAAAACCCCGGTTGTTGATGAAACAATGTTGATTTTATATCAATAGACAGAATTTGAAAGTCAGATCAGTGGGGAAATCATTAAAGTACCTGTATTAAAGTTACGGCGTCGAATGCACTCATAGTCTTTGATTACTACTAGTTTTAGTATATACCACACAAGCTGAATAACTAGCCGCCCAAAGGGTAACTTTATTTGTGACAATATACCGACAAATACCATTTTGTTTTTGTTCGGCTGCTCGGAGGTGAAAAGTACTTGGCAATCACCTCCGAGCTAGCCAATCAGCGGGCGCGAAAAGTGCTATTCACTTTTGTGGTATATACTAATCTCGGATAGTCCCCATTTCCACCTGGGGAATATTTGGTCACGTGACATATTTAGACCATTCGCGCGCGAGTAAAAATATTTGATGAAACAAAGTTGCCCTCACGGTCGAAACCGTGAGAGCCGACCTCTGTCGCCAGCTTAGCTTCAGATGTAGCTTGAAGCAGAATGGATGTAGATGTCTTAAATTTATTACGGTAATGAACTATTTCAGATTATGACTTTCTCTTAAGAGATGATTGTTTTTCTCTCTTTCTCAAAGTAATACATTTATGCACACCTGAACACGGTGAAATTTGAGAGATACATGTTTACAAATCCAGCTCGAAAATAGGCCTTGCTTGATATGAAAAGGGACAACAAAACACAGAGCAGAAGTCTATCGAGACAACGCCCTAAACTAAATTTGCGAAACATGATCAATGTGCTAGTGTTTTTATCAAAATAGTTTCTGAGTTAGTTTCTGCCGCACTCCTTCGCAGCCTTTATCACGTTTAATATTGTGATGTCGAGGTGGCCTCTCCCGTAAGCATGGTGGTTTCCTGAGATCTCCTCGCCTAACAACCTGCTGTATTTTTAATTTTTGTTATACGTATAAAGACAAGTAAATCATGATGATGATGATGATGATGATGATGATGATGATGATGAATACTGTCGTATTCTTTTTAACTTTACGAAACTTTCACCTGTAATCTTTAAAACTGATAAACATAACTGCCGTTTCGGCAAGTTTTATGGCGGATTGATGTTTTTATTTTATTTTATTTTATCTTATCTTATCTTATCTTATCTTATCTTATCTTATCTTATCTTATCTTATCTTATCTTATCTTATCTTATCTTATCTTATCTTATCTTATCTTCTTATCTTATCTTCTTATCTTATCTTATCTTATCTTATCTTATCTTGTCTTGTCTTATTTATTTATTTATTTATTTATTTTATTTTATTTTATTTTATTTTATTTTATTTTATTTTATTTTATTTTATTTTATTTTATCAATTTACCACTAATCATGAGGGGCGGTGGCCTCATGGTTAGTGCGCTCGACTCCGGAGCGAGCGGGTTGGCCGTGACCGGGGACATTGTGTTGTGTTGTTGGGCGAGACACGTTACTTTAACGGTGCCTCTCTCCACCCAGGTGTATAAATGGGTACCGGCGAATTTAATGCTGGGGGTTACCCAGCGATGGACTAGCATCCCATCCAGAGGGGAGTAGAAATACTCCTAGTCGCTTCATGTTACAGAAACCGCGATAAGCCACATTGGCTCGTATGCAGCTTTACCTCTTTTTACCTGCCATATGGACTTTAAAATTTTCTCCCGAATAAGGGAAGTGAAAGTTGCCAAAACTTCGGTTTTATCATTTTAACCTCACAAAGAATCCCGAAACAAAAAACAACTTTTGATTTGTGTTTCCTTTGTTTCTGAGGTGTATGACGCATGCGCAGAGAAACATGCTGTCAGTTATCTATGGCAGGACGAAATTGTATAAAAGGGCAGGGGATTTTACGAACTGAAATGCAGAGGAAAAGCTCAGATACGTACGAAAACCTGGCTGTCGGCAATGGAGATTGTTTAGACTGTTTAATCAAGTCAGCTTTCAACAAGGATGAGAGTAAATTGAGAAGAATTGATGCTCTAACCACGGCTTGCTTCACAATCCTATATTGGGAAAATTGATAGCGGCTGTACATTTTACCACAATACCTTACACGCTCCATAAGGTACAAGGAAAGCCATATTTTTGCAATATTGGTCCCTGTACTAACGTCATTGTGTATCAGACTAGGTTTAAAGATGTTGGAACTTTTCTGTTTGTTTTTATGAGCGTTAGTTAACTCAGAGTGTGGTAAAGTGATTGGAACATATCAAATACCGTATGCATGGAAGATTACTACAAAGTGCAATTCACCTTAGTTGTATTATTTAAGCAATAGACCACGAGTTTCTATGGCACAATAAGCCATCGCTGATTGGCCAATCAGAGCGCACGCATTGATTTGGTTATTATATAATATATTTGTTTTTGGGCGATAAAAATGTTAATTATTATTATTATTTATTATACCCCCAGTATTATTGAATATATTTATTGTAATACAGCTAGTTAAATGTGAAAAAATGTAAATCTTATTTATAGTGGACATGCACTTAGCTATACAAGAACTGAGCTTAGCTAGTTTACAGGCATGACACTGAAACAAAGGAAATTGTTGTTATATTGTGTATTTCCTGCCTTCTAAATCACGGCAAATGTTATCACTTGCTGCTCGTCTTCTACGCATTTTCTCTACACCCTTCTTTGATAAATTCTATAGTACTTGTCTGAAATAAAAAAAAGAGGTAGAAAAAAATTGTTAGAAGAAAAATACACTCAGTTACTTATTTACAGTAGAAACAGATAATATTTTTCGTTTAGCTGGGCATTTTCACACTGCAATTTTAGCTGATAGAATTTATAGGTACCCTACCTAAACCCCAGGAACGCAATCCTACTGAGGGAAAAATGATACAATATTTAAGGATAGAGAGCCTCAAAAGCCCTACCCTATCTCGCGGTACATACCTAAATAGCCCATACATGGGAGTATTCCCCAATCCAGGCCGGGTGTTGCTAAAGCTGGTAACGAGGAACGGGGAACCGGAAACGGGAGTATGAGAACGAGTGTACAGTAACTCGCCTGAGAACTCAAAATGGCGGATAAAGGAAAAGAAGAGGGAACAATTTAGGGAAATTTGAGGAGGTGGTTACGTTTGTAAACGTAACCTCTCTTTTCATTCGTCTACCATTTTGAATTCCCTGGCGGGTTACTGTATTACGGCAATAAAAGCAAGTGACATACTCGAACACCAAACCATGGTCTGGCCAGTACCTAACGCATGCGCACAGCCATATCACCGGGGCAGAGTGTGTCACTTGCCTTTATTGCTGTTACTTTATTCACTCGATCCCAGACTCCCGACCTTGTTTCCGGCTCCCCTTTCCCCGTCCCTGGTTACTTAAGCAAACCACGACGACGACGGCAACGAGAACGTCACTAAACAAAAGGTTTAATGAGCAGAACAATAGCTGTGCACGTGCGTTATAAATCTTTCTACATTTCTTTGTCGTCCTGTGCAAAACACGAACGTGAAATGACCAGGTTCTGCGTCGTCTACAGAACGTGGACGACGACGGCTAATTTTTCGTATTTCCATTTGGAATTGAACGCCGCCCTGGCATATTTAGCTTAAGCACAATTTTAGAGCCATTGACGAACCTAAGAGATCTAGACAATCGCGAATTTCTTTGGTAAAATATAAAATCATTTTTTACTTGGCGTCGTACTCGGCGTCGTCGTCGTCGTTGCTTAAGCTGTTTGAGGCCTTTCTCCACAATTTCGTCAGCGAAATACTGCTTTGGTCTCCGTTTCGGGGCGAAAACTACAAGTCAGTAGTTTTTTTCATTTTTTTTTTTACTCACCACAAACTTTGTCTTTAATTTTTACCCAGTTCGTTCGCCAGCTGATCAAAGCTTTCAACAGCCATGACATTTTCATCAGCTATTTCTTTTAAGGTTTGCCTATACATATTGATCTTTCTCCCAGTACTCACCGGAGCGTTATTTAAACCAGCAACCTGCCAATGAAAACAAAAGAAATGGCTCGATTTTATTGAGATCCTGCATGATGAATCGACCTTACAAACTAACTGTGGGGAAGGGGTTCCAAGCCCTATTGTCTGATCATGAGAGAGTGCAAGAGGGCTTAGTGAACGGACTCGTCTTCCATCTGCCAAGCTCCAATGTTGTGAGCCTCTGTGAGAAGGCGAGACAAGCGTTTCTCTCAACTAGCTCAAGCATTTTGACTTCTCAATTTTTTTGCGAGGCCTAGACTACAAAGTTTATAGATGTGAGCGCGAGACGTTCATACTCTAAGACGTTCAGACGTCTTTTATAAAAGCAAACAAACCGGACTTCGAGACTTTCCTAGCCTGCCAAAAAACGTCGGCAGCCAGAGACCGCTTTGAGAAAAGTTCGAGACGCTAAAAAAACGAGGCTGCGAGAAATTCGTAGAACATTTTGCAAGACCTATTTTAGAATCGTGTACAACTGTATTTTTATTGGTATTTTTTTCAGAGAATTATAGCCTCGCCATGGAATGTTGTGTAAGAATAAGCTTTTACATCATGAACCAGCTTTATATTTCTTAACATTTTTACCATAAATAATATGTAAAATGCCCTGTATAGTGAAAAAAAGAATATAATTAAATTTGAATATGAATATGGGTCAGGTCGACCCCAAGAACGTATATTCAAGTAGTCAATACCTTACTGTCCTGGTAAAACTCGGCAGCAAACTTTGCGAAATCCTGTGGTTAATTTGTTGGTATTCCATCCCTCAGGAAAATCATGATCAGTGTTGCGGGTTCTCCAGTCTGTCGCCTCCGCTCGGTGAAAACAAGTTGTCTCTAGCTTCTTTCATAGTCCGCGTTTGAAGCTCTATTCTTTTCTTGAGTTTTTCTTGAGTTTTTCTTTGCTGTAAAGGGTTTTGTCTGAAAACTTGAACTCACTAGAGGCTTTGCGATTGAATGTTACGAGACTAAAATAATCTTCGTCGTGGCCCGGCTCAAACCTATCCACGAGTTCAACAAGGGAAGCGATTATTTTCTTTAGCTTACGGATTTTTACGCTTCTGGATTTGTCTAGAACGATCCTGATGTCAAGACCAGCTGAGCAAGATGGAGCTGTTAAAAAAAGATTGATAGGATTTAGAGTTAATCTTGAGTAATTAATCTCAGTTAGACGGTTTTTATTAACCGACAGCCAGTCATCAGTCGTCAGTCAGTCGGATAATCGATAGGTCGAATGGTCTGCAAGTCATTCAATCATGCAGTCAAGCAGTCAGTCAGTCAGTCAGTCAGTCAACTGGCCTATCCGTCCTTCCTTCCATCCGTCTGTCAGCCAGTCAGTCAGTCGACTGGTCTGTACGTCCTTCCTTCCCTCTGTCAGTCAGTCAGTCAGTCAGTCAGTCGACTGGTCTGTAAGTCCTTCCTTCCATCCGTCTGTCTGTCAGTCAGTCGACTGGTCTGTCCGTCCTTCCTTCCATCCGTCTGTCTGTCAGTCAGTCAGTCAGTCGACTGGCCTGTCCGTCCTTCCTTCCTTCCATTTGTCAGTCAGTCTGTGGACTGGTCTGTACATCCTTCCGTCCGTCAGTCTGTTAGTCAGTTACTCAGTCATTTAGTCAGTCAATGAACCTGATAACCAAAGATTGATTTTTTATTTGCAAACGTCGCCTATCCCATTCCACAACCAGGGCATGGTGTATTGCGCAAACTGGGAGTTGTATCTATCTAGTCAAAACAGGGCCGGGTTGGTCGAAAGCCTGTTAACGTTAACCCAAGATTAAACGTTAACTGCAGCATTTTTTTGTCTTGTTTAAAAATGTTTTTCACCTCTATTGTTTGGTGTAATTCGAGATTACTAGAGCTTAAAACTGCAGAGCAGACAATATAAACAGAACACCTTACCAAAAAGTTACAACACTGAAATTAAAATTCTCGCTGGGTTAGCTTGATCAGGCTTTGAACAACCCGGCCCAGGCCTTTAAGGGCAAAAAGGGCCATGCCTGGTTTAGACAAGCTTAGTGGTGGTCTTAAGTGCAAACGTTTGAAACAAAAGAAACGACACTGAAACTTACGACATGGGTTAGTACTACACAAATGATGTAACAGAGAATTAACTCTGAAGTGTAAATTTTAGTGTTAATTTAACCCATGAATAACCCACTGGGCGTTAGCCCTAGTAAAGAGAATCAGGGAACCACACGAGGTAAAGAAAAAGTCTTTTGACCTCGGTGGGAATCGAACCCTTACTTTCTCTTCGCCGCGATTCACAACCCTAATCGCCGCGATTCACCACCCTAATCGACCCCGACTTTCTCTGTCCGACCTCGTAGCTCAGTCGGCAGAGTAACAGTAGATATAATCCGGAGGTGGTGGGTTCGATTCCCACCGAGGTCAAAAGATTTTTTCTTTACCTCGT
>JAEMPF020028248.1:0-10585 GCA_022496165.2 Catalaphyllia jardinei | reverse complement strand
AGTTTAGGAAGTTCCTGCAACCAATCTTGCCAACGCTCTAAATCTTCAAGGGGTATTCTATCATCCCAGTCCAATCCTTTCCGGCACAGATCACGCAGAGTTGCTTTCGCAGGCAGAATCAATGGGGCGACAAACCCCAGAGGGTCATAAATTGAGCTTGTGACAGAAAGAATACCCCTCCTAGTTGGGGGGAGGTCCTTCGCAACAATCTTGAAACGGAAGGTATCTGACTGGACATCCCACTGAATACTGAGGGCACGCTCAACAGGCAAATTTTCGAGGTCGAGCCCTTTGACGGATCCGGCTCTGTGCATGACCTCTGTCAAACAAGTCATCCATAAATAAAAAATACTTCCGGTTTAGCTCCGGATCCTTCAGCAGCCTCTTCTTCAGGCGACGTTCAGCGACTATCTTGTTGTTGGGCAGATCTGGAGGGAAAATCTTCCAAGGGAGTGCAATTTCGTAATGACCATCATGAAGCTCAGCAGACTCCTCCATTATGGCAAGGACACTCTTATCACCTTGTGACAATCCTTTCTCAATGCTGAACTGTGAATCATTAAATTCCATTTCACAGAAACGTACAAACTGCCGGTCCAACTGACTTTCCTCTGAATAGCTGGCAGCGTGACAGCCAATGACTCTCTTAACACAAAGGGCACTTGACATTCGACTTGTTCGGCACATGTTCAGTGTTGTTCTTAGGTGGGTCAGTAGCACCTTCCGGGGTAGTTCCTTGTGTCATGAACGCAGAACCTTTGTGCTCCTTTGATGGTGTTCTGTGTCTTCTTTTGAAACCAGTGCCCACAGCGATGTTCTTGTCACATGGCCAGAAATTGCGGACATTTGAGCCCACGCATAAGCAGCGGGCCAATTAATGAATCTTTGCTAATGAGGCAACATGGCGTCTTCGAAAAAATCCCCCGTGGTTGAGTAAAAACAAGTTCATTCGTTTTCCCTGTCGTTTCATACGTCACTGCTGTACGCTCAAGAAATAGGGAAAGATTTTTTCATGTGGAGAGGATTATTACCAGGCGAAAATTACCTTATTACTTGTTGAAATGGAGACAAAACATACAGAATTAGAATAGTTCAGTACGGTAACTACTAGCTGTCTCGGGGAGTTAAAGAATACTCAAAAGACTTACCGAGCCACATTTTTACAGGGTAATAATTCTCTCCACATCAGAAAATCTTCCCATATTTCTTGAGCAGAAAACAGTGTCGTATTAAACAACAGTGGGGAAACGAATAAAGTTGTTTGTAGTCAGCCATGTTGGGGTCATACATGAAGTTCTCGATTGAGCGCTGACTAAAAGGTCAGTGGTCACCCTTCTCCCCAGACCTCAACAGAGATGGAAAGCTTGGTTTCTTAGCTTTCTTATGATACCAAACATGGCGGAATTTGCTAAAGAAATGCCAGGTTTTGCCCAAGAAAACGACATGTGTTTCTCGGACCAACACAAACGTGACGCTTGCGTGACATTTAATATCTTTGCTTTCGGTAGAACTGATTTACGCTACTTTGAGCTGTGTTTGAAGGCAATTAGCAGGGCGAAGAAATCAGACTCGAAGGTGAAAATGGGCCAAATGGCACATCATACGGTGCTTTTCCTTAAGCGATCATGGCACTTGGGATATCGCGCTTATGTAATCAGCTGTGTCGCATCAAAATCTGTTTGGGATGCAAATATTGGATTTCAAGCCTCCGTAATATAGAGCATTGTATGAGCCAAGCTTCGATAACAAACATCGATGAAAAGCAGGGCCAGTAACACTTGTTGATGAAAAGTAACTGATCAGAATAGCCGAGGAAACTTTCAAGAACTCTACCGGATCGCGGCACTTGTTCCCGGTAAGCCAGAACTTGCTGTATTTTAATTGTTTTATTTCTGCCATACTTTTCGTTTGAGTGTTTGGCGGCCATATTGCTAAGTAACCCCGCGCGTGCGCCGTTGCGATGACCGGGATTTCTGGCCATGATCATTCGAATGGATGTCCCTAAACACTGGGTGGTTGGCGACTCTAGCCTTTCAACAAATTCTGCAATATCGCCGATAGTGACTTCTCTTTTCAGATCCTCGGTGATGTGATCAGCCAATTCTCTCCATATCTGTCTTAGCCAAAGTGGCAACCTTCCAATGATCCTTCGGAGAGTGTCCGGGTTTTCTATTTTGTTCATGTATCCAATTTCCTCGAGGGAGGTCTTACAACTTGAAAGTAGAACGGAGTACCTTTGCAAAGCATGACCATTATCTGACTTAATCTGAGGAGTTGTCGTTACTCGATCAATGAGAGCAGTTGCTATTTTGTAACTTTGACCATATCTACCCTTAAGGAGTGCTCTTGCAGTCTTGTAGCCTTTTTTAGGATCTATCGATAAACAGCTTTGCATTAACTCCTTCACTTCTCCTGATGTATATTGAACGAGATAGTACAAACGTGAGTTTGGACTACTTGTCTTTGACTCTATTCAATTTTCAAAGGCTCGCATAAAGTCAGAGTACTCAACAGGATCGCTTGAAAACACAGAGATTTCAGGCTGTGGCAATGTCATGGCCAATGTTTGAAGATGCTGCTGTTTCAGTAATTCCTGACGCTGTTGATTTTGTTGTTGTTGCATCTTCTGGACTTCAATCCTGTGAAATTCCTGTCACTTAGATCTAGATGTTGTTCCAATAATCCGCCTTCAACACTTTCACCATTAATCGCAGAGGGGGAGCATTTGTAACCTTTCCATACAGGGGCGTCTGGACTTGGTGGACTGCATTTAACCTCTTAATTTTCCTCTGTCTGATGAACTGGAACTTCCACAGTTTCCTTCTCTTCGACTTGACCTGGAGTGGAAGTCGAGAAATATGCTGCTAGTGTCAGTGTATGACTTTCTTGGCATTCAGGGATATCCACAGTGCTCTCCTTCTTGGTTTTATGTGAAGTCAGTAACTGACTTGACGGTGTTGACGGACGTTGCTCCTCACGATAACTGTACACCTTTTCCTCTGCCTCGGCCTTTGCTAATTCAGTTTCCAACTCAAAATTTTCTTTCTTCTGCTTTAACAACAGTTCTTGTAACTGAATGCTCTGCCGTGTCTTCAATGCAGCTGCTTCCACTGACAAGGCAGCTTTCTTGGTAGACGCTCTCAGCCTTGCACTAATTCTTCTTGGAGCTTAAACTGAGCTGATTGTAACCAGACATCAAACGACTTAAACACCGCAGTTCCCATACGCTTCACTGATTCAAAATACTCGATCGAGTCCCGAATGGCACTTTAACCAGTCTACTCAGCGTGATACTTGTCATGTGCTTCGTTAAAATTTCTCACAGCTAATTCTAAATCAAGAAACTTCGCTCTAATCTGGTCAACATTGTCAGAATTCTTCATAAGCTCAAGTAACTCGCGCTGTCTCCTGGTGACGGCCGCCTTTGAACCAGACCTGCTACGCTTTAAGTGAAGAATTCTCTCGTGAACGGCTCCATCGACGTCGGCAGCTTTGGTTTTCAACCCAGGTAAGTCCATCTTGCTCCACAATCGATCCACAAGCTAAGAAACAAATTATCGATGACACAAAGTCAATCAAAGAACGGATAATTCCATGGCACCATCGACGAAATCCAAGACGATAACCAGCGCATCCTATTGACGCAAATGTAGACTTGAATGCTCGTATGAGTTTATTCCAGAGAGATTCAGTTTATTCTTTACAAGGATCTGGTTAAACTATGAAAAACGAAATCAGCGTAAATAAAACGAAGAAAAATGAAAGTACTAGCAACAACATACTCACAGGATTTGGAGGCTCGAAGGAAACGTGAAAAACTTTAGGCCATGTAAACGAACAGAACTCGACAAGAACTTTCACCTCAAGATTTTTTGAACGAGCACATGGCGCAGACTATAATATTACAACAATATATAAATGACGTAATTCTTTACCAGACTCGCGCGGGCAAAAGACGGAAAAAACTTAAGAGTGACTTGCTTTAAATACTACGGATAGGTGTGCAAAATGCAAAAATCGAATTCCCTCAAACTTTTTCACAAGAAAGCCCTCTGGAAACTATTTAAGAAAATACAACTTTTAGTTCGTTTGGATTTCTATTTTTCAAGTAAAGCGATTTTTTTATTTTCACCCTCGGAAAAGCCTTCGAACCACTGAAAAATGTGTTTCCTATTTGCGACTCGTGTAAGAAAACTAAAACAATTATCAAAACTATTTTGATATTAGACAATTCAATGACCCTTCCTTTACAAAGTACCGTTATTAGAATTGGAAAAGATTCAAACCTGAATTTTTTAAAATTTTCAAATTTACCCTCCTAAACAGCATTATCAGAAAGCTCGATTTTGGCAAATTTCAACGGCAAAATTCCCTACCTGGTACATAGATTCCGCTATAAAAATGGCATTCTATAGAAAGAGTAAGGCTTCCTCTATCGTTCTGTGAAATAAAATTTTGGGGCAACTTAAACTACGAGTTTTGACGACCGAAAATATATGCGGTATTCACTTAAAGTTTATGACCTTTGAACTTACAGTCGTCTTAATGAATACAACATATAACGTAAACATCAGTTGGAATTTTAGCCTGAATGCGACCTTTTCTCCATTTAAATGATTTGTAGTTATTTTTTATCTTCTGTGGGCAATTTTATCGAAAGTATTTTTTTATGCTGAAAAGTTACTTGTTTATGAGTACGTGCGTATTTGTTTACTGAAGCGGAAATTTGTGAATATTAAATTTATTTCATCTAAGTTCTGTTTCGTGTACTGCAAGGCATTAATATTGCAGAGTAGAAGGTTTTCTCAGATTTTAAAGCAACATATAGTTTTTGACTTACTGTCCACATGCATGGCTGGATTTACTCAGTAGTGTTACACCGGGTGTGATAGCAGTGAGATGGCGTGACCATAATTCCAACAAAATATATTTATTGTATCTTTTGACATCATAATGCTTTGAGACTACTTGATAAAGACCCTTGTGAAATAAGTCTACAAAATTTTGAAACTCTTATTACGGTAAAGCTACTTTTTTCATGCCGCGGTCATGTGATCCTCGAATGTGGCCACCTGCAGTCGTTCTCAAATCGTTGGTGGCACGTCAACCCTTCTCCCGAAGATCCACCATTCTGCCGCCAAGCTTGAGAGCGATTTTTCTCTGGGGGACCTATCAGGTATTTCAGGCGGTTGCTGCGGGAAAAGCTTAATCTTAAGCGACCGGGAAACAACCCCCAGGTGAGGTGGAACAGGACCAAAGCCAAGACGCGCTATTTTCCTGTCCAAACGTGGGTTGTATAAAGGTGTACCAGTGTCACTGTGCTTGGAAAATCACTTGTCCTATGGGAAATGCGAGTTTTTGCCTGTCATGGACAAAGCTAAAGTTCTCTACCACGATAAACTAGTGTGTGAGGCCAGTGCTCTGCTTTTTGTTAAAGGTGTGTCACATCAGGGCCCTACAACAACTGAGGTTCTTCCGCAAAGGTTGGCTCTTAGATCCAGTAAGAAAGCGATGGTATTTAGAAAGCAAGTTGGACAAGAAACAGGACTGAGACTTGATCCAGTGGATGTGGCGCGCGACATGCGTTATGCGCGGAACCAGAAGGGGGCAAAACTGTTCCCGGTGGATGAATTCTTGACCGCGTAGCAGATTTAGTCGTATTTTTCAAGAAGAGCCTCCAAACTGGGGCACTCGCACTCAGACGACCCAGAAGACGCTGACGCTGAATAAGAACTCGCGCACGAAAATGTGCGCACTGTGGTTTTAGACCATGGGGCACTGAGACACCCAATTGTTTTTGACGTTTTCAATCTATGTGACATGCATGGTTCAGGTAAACTGCGGCAGCCGAGTGTGGCCATGCTCCGTTTGATTTGTGAACATTTTGATATTGACGTGGGAAACATCAAAGGACAACGGAAAGCTCCCTACTTTCCCTTACTTGGAGAGTTTATCGAGTCATGCGATTTTCACCGTAGTCCCTGCTTATGACTGGCCGGCATTATTATTGTGACTTATTTACCCAGGAGTACCATTTGTAAATTCGAGGAGTGGTTCTAAAGATATTATCTTAGGACAGATTTAACCTCCCCTAAGAACTCGTCAGAAACCTCGTTTTTACGTTTTTGTTTGTCTGAGCTGGTAACAAAGAGACCATAACTTTGTATCAAGCTTATACCCTTTGGCTTTAAGACGTACAGTTGGCTTGATCGTTAACAGAGCAAGAACCTTTCAATTTTGCGGCAGCCGTTTGTGACTCCCTGTCTTAATATAGTGATGTTTACAGTCGTTCAAGAGAATCCTGGCAACAATAAGGACTTGGAAGATTTACATGTGCTACATGGAGGTCAGGTAGTATTTTTTGGAAAGTAGTCCTCCAGTCTAATCCTCCTTACCGGCATCGAGATGTCTCGCAATGGCCTGTGATAAAGTTCAGCAGTAATCTCCAATACGTTAAACTTTCTGTCTGATTCTTTGCTTTGGTTTTGACTCACAAGAGATAGATTATTGAAGACATATAAACATTTCGGAAAAACACCAAACGAATTTCGAACATTTGCAGGATTCGAAACTCTATGACCGCACGTAAGGCACGTGCCACCAACGATTTGAGAACGACTGGAGGTGGCCACATTCGAGGATCACATGACCGCGACATAAAAGAGGTAGTTTCACGGTAAGAGTTTCAAAATTTTGTAGACTTATTTCACAAGAATCTTTTATATTTTTTGCGAACATTATTCTAAGCAGGAAGCTTAAATATAAGTAAACATTTGCAATCGATTGCTCGTTCATCGTAAACAAACTCCGTGCGACTGATTCGAGTATTTCCCCTGGCCTGATTAACAAAGTACACAGTATTTGAATTTCCGTTCCCTGGTTCAGGTTCATGGATCTTGCCTGGTTCAGGTTTATGGATCTTGCCCGCAGAGTACTCTTCCACCGATTTCAAATATTCGACCGGATACGACTGACCTTTTCTGTCGCAAATTGGAACTAAATCAACAAATGCAATCAAATACAGCCCAGCAATTACAGCTGTTTCTACAGTTAACATCCCAAAGCCTAGGCGATCGTGTTTGTGAACATATAAAATAAACTAGACGCCTTGCTGCGTGTACCCAGGCAGTCGTTATACTGAGAAGCACTAGCTATATTGCAATTGAGCTTAAATGTTCTCCATTTGAAGTCGCGCGAAATTCAATCGAATCGATGTGCTCAAGCTATTCCGCCTTCGATTGCATTTCTTGGAATCGATTAATAGCTTATTACTGGTACACAGACCTTTAGCGCGTAAAATGAGTCAAGATCGTTAAACCAGCCTATGAAAGTTTCAGTCTATTTTCTTTAGCCTTTGCCGTCGTTGTTGTTTGTTTGTTTGTTTTTTCATTTCTCAAACGAGAGAGACATTTTGAATTTCAGAGTTATGGCGGTGCGTGACATAGAGCCACCCTAGGCTCTGTAAATTTGTTCAGAATAATTCGAGGAATATCTCAGGTTTGGGAAACGCACATTTAAAAATTAGAGAAGTGTAATTTTTATTAATCTCCTATAGCATCGCAATTTCTTGACTTTATCCACTGGATGGTTTTGGAATAAATTTTTTATTGCTTCAGGATTGCGTGACAGTAAAATCCAAGAGTTGTTTTGCCGGGGTCAACTCATACATTAGTTTCTTTTATCTTAAATGTACAATAATTCGCTACATGGGTTTCATTCTTGAGAAGACGCATACCTCTGTTACAAGAAAATAACGAGAGAATATCGTTTAGTTCGAGATTTTAACTTAATTACACGTTACGGAGTTTCTCAGAGCGTTTTACTTAGGTGTACTCGAACACATACATTCGTAAACAACAGAAACATACTCTCAAACCTTTCTGCTCTCGTTGCTCAGACGTTATGAGTTCGTGCTGGGATCCTACTTGGTTCACGATCACGTCTAAAAAATACGATGACGCTTCTGAAGATGCTTTTTATCAAGGTGAAGAGTCGATGGCCCCGGTTGATGGCTGGCTCCTTTGGCATATTAAACATGATTCTTGATGAATTAATTCCAAACGTTCGCTCGTAAATTGTTGATCTCTCGTAAGCCTTGCAGACCGACCCTTTCCGAAACGTTTAACGACATTTAGTGTCGGTCTACCGCGAATGGTGTGTTTGTCTGTATGTGATTTCATCGCCCTAGAATCCAGTAGCTTTTTCACGACGACAACTGCTGTAAAGTCCATGTGTCGCACGCTGCATTAGTGACGCATGCGCTGTAGAGACCAGACGGCGATTTGTGACTGAACGAGGAAGAAAAAAAAAAAGCAGAAATTTAAACCCAAGGGTAACAAGCTCCTCGTGAGCCCTAACGAACGTTTAAATAGCATCATACTATTGAATATAATACTCTCTCTCCTACCGCAGAGGCTCAAAGGGTTTTTTTTTCGGGTGGGGTGGATCCGCTGAGTAATGAAAGTGCAGGCACAAAGTTACGGGCGACGGTGGAAAGCGCGGGAGCCTCTACCAGATACCACACCCAAGATGGCCGCCATCCGGGGGAGACAATTTCAGCGAGAAAAAATGCGCTCAGGAAACTCATGGCTACTGAAATTCTGAACAACATCGCAATTCTGTCCGCATAAAAGACAAGAACAAGTAAGTCAGTTATTTTAACGTTTCTCTGTTCGGCGAACCGAAAAATTTCCTTTGTGAAATTATGGGCAAAATTGAAGCTTCAGTCTTTTAGCTAATTTACGATTGCAAATAAAAGGAATAAGCGAAATATAATATATTAGATTGCAAGATTATTTTAGTTAAATTCATATTTAACATGAAGATACAGCTCTTGAAGAGAACAGTGAAACTCCGAATCGACCGCCACATTATTGCTATTCCAAGAGAAAAAGACAACATGCACGACTACCCCCACGGGTCTCGGGGGGGGGGGGGGCTTCAAAGTAAAACACTTTGCTTCGTTTCTTAGAAAATATGAAATTATACTTCAAAAAAGCAAATGCCAACTGTAGCCACATAATTAGCAATGGGTTTCTGTGAGTTTCAAGCTGTCAAATTTAGCCAAAGTCGAGAAATCCATCGATGTACGAGAAAACGACAAGGATGTACGAGAAATCGACATACATCAGGCAGAGGTTCTCCGCCTGATCGATCCATTCGACTTTGCGCCTGCGGTACACTTCGCACAGCGGATTTATATAACGAACGCTTGAACCTCTGCGGAGGAGAGAGTAAAATACTAGCTCAGCCTCAAAATTCCACAGGCAAGGTATCCAACGCTACCTCTGAGATCGAGAGCACATGGAAAGAAAGTCCAAAGTCTACATGGCCTGCTTACGTGCTCACATGTTCGTCACATGTATCATCACATGTCTCAGTTACGGTACCAGTTTACTGGCCGTGACCATAGTTAATAACTATGCCATGACATGCCCCTGCAAAAATTAAGCGGGGTGGCCATTTTTGTGCCCTTACAGGGATTTGGGTTTTCCAGAATATAACCTTACACAGGACAACCAACTCTATTCACAGGCGAATATTAAGATTGCGTTCCACTTCGTCAAACGTAATTACTATTACTATTACTATTACTATCATTATTACTATTATTACTATTATTATTACTATTACTATTACTATTACTAAATTTTCTTACTCTTACTATTATTATTACTATTACTATTACTACTACTACTATTACCATTACCCTTACCCTTACCCTTACGCTCGCTCTCGCTCTCGCTCTCACTCTCGCTCTCGCTCTCACTCTCGCTCTCACTCTCACTCTCACTCTTACTCTTACTCTTACTCTTCCTCTTCCTCTTACTATAACTATGACTATGGCTATGACTAATATATAGATTTAGGCCAGCCTAAAAGCGTAGCTCCTTAGCCGGGTCATTCAGTGCCCGATTGAGCTAACCCAGGGAAAGGTACAATGTTTACTTGAGATTTGTAACTTTCTGTTTACTGTTTGTTCTGTTTTGAGTTTTATAATCGCCATTTACTTAAAACAAAGCAGCAAAAAACATTTGTACAGGGAAAAAGTTATAATTCGAATAAATTTTAATCCTGGGCTAGCGTTAACAGGCTTCCGAACAATCCTGCCCTGTTTTCAACAAGTTAACCTGACACGAGCCCGCAATCCAATCGAAAACCAGCACTGGGTCACCGGTTAACTTGAAAAAAAAACGCGTGACCTCGATAGGCTGTACACTTGAGCACGTGATCTGGTCACGTAATACTGGTCAGCAGATACCTTGTTTTGGCAGTTGTCAATTGATCATAACATGGATGTCCAATATCAAAGAAGTACACGGTTAACCAAGGCTGCATGTCTCGGTCAACCTATTATTTAGAGTATGACCGCAATGTTGCGCAACTCCGTCGCTGCCGTCATCGCCGTCGTGCATACGCACCCAGAAGCAATGCCGCTGGCCATGATAACCATGAGAAAATCAACTCATGGGTTTCCTTTTCTTTCCTATATGAGTATGGGGCTCCGCTTGTTGGCCCTTCAGGCCCCCGGAGCTCCGCTATGACTATGACTATGACTATGACTATGACTATGACTATGACTATG
>JAEMPF020028247.1:0-10587 GCA_022496165.2 Catalaphyllia jardinei | reverse complement strand
CGAATTTCGACGAAATACGTTTGCATTACTTTTGCACAATACTGTAATAGTGTGATAAGAACAAATATACGCACTTGTTTTGGTGAACAAAAATGTAATACTGTTTAACACTGTCAGATTTATGCCAGATGATGCATTTAAATAACTTTTAAATAACTGACAACTCACATAGATGTTTTCTAGCTTGATGAGAATGTGTCATGTGTCTTGTGTTCTCAGTGTACTTTCACAAGAACTGTAAAAGAATATGACCTTCGCACCTTACACTGTACCTCTGGTATTAAAAACATACATGTACTCACCAGATAAAATGCTGTTTTTGGCTTCACGAAAAGCATATCTCAGTGACAGCAGCAATGTCGCAAACGAGTGGGTTAGAATTTGGTCCACTGCACAATAAGAAATATAGACCAATCAGTCTACCGGTACATGGATTTTATGAAATGAGTTAAAGCCATGGATAGAAACATTAATTTTGTCTGGGCTGCACATACATCATGTTCAGTAATTAGTTATAACATTAAAGGCTCTGCAGTGATACAACAAACATTCACCAGTAGAGAACAATGTCCCAACTAGCCTTGCTCCTGCCTAAGAAAAACCAGTAGTGACAGAGTAGTTATGTTTCAAATTGATTAGATGACCTGCAAAAAAATAGACACCAGGTTATACCTAATATTTGTGACTTGAATAAGCAATAATCCCTTCAATGGTTATTTATACAGTATAACATATGTAGGCCTCCATCACTTATAATACTAAGATTACCCCACAATAACGGTAAAAACTGGCCTGCATATCTTTTAAAACTTAACTTACAAGACTGTCCGGGTGCTGATGCATCATGGTTAGTTGCCCTTGAATAGAGACTTCGATGCACCTTGTGAGAAGCTTCAAAGCCTTGGCCAGAATATTTGTGAAGTGAATGGAAACGGCGGAGTAACATGGCACTGTGGTCGATAATTAAATGTCCATAATCCCTGGTGCCAAGATGATTACCAAAGAGTTTTTTTAGGAAGCCCCATTCTTTACACTGAAATTATCATTACGTATAGTTAACGTGACAGTGAAGGACGAGGATACGTCTCGTATGTGAAAATGAAAAATAACACCAGAAGAGGTAAACTTCAGGATAGTGCATAAAGCAATACTTTTAGTTTGTGATTCTCACTTGAACAGTTCCATGATTGCCTTTGTACTGGCATGATGATTTTACTTGTTCAGTACCAAAAGCTAAACAAGCATCCTCGGATAAACAAGAATTGTTGTTAAATCTCTTTCTAATTAATGATAAATAGAACTATTTACCTTAATATCATGAATATCAATGAGGTGCTCTTCATCCTCCTGAAATACTTTATCACGTATTGTCAGAGCAACCTCTCTCCAGTCACTGCAGACCTTAGAATTAACAGATAATTAACGAACAAAATTAGTTGTAGTTAAGCAAATAAATCACTGGAGAGCGTATTTAGGAAACTGTTGGGCTCTTGATCTGCATATCTCAACTTTAATTCATTTTACTGATTAAATTCTTAATAACTCTTTTTAGATATCGCTACATAACAACTACTGGTAGTAAAAGATTGCTGGCAGGAATTTACTGTAAATCTGTCAGTTTTTATTTATGCTACAAGAGCAAAATAAAAGCAATAATAAAAATATACATATACCTTTTTGAAAAATGCAATTTGAAGTTCAGCTGCATAGCTTGCACAAGAGTCTTGCTGAACTAGAGACTGAACTTTCGTGGACTTCTTCCTTTTTCTAGGTCGACTTTGGACAACTTCAAGCTTACCAGGTTGGCTTAATTCCAGAAACTTAGCCTCTACCTCCTTTTGCTTTTTGTCCCACTTTTCTTTGCAGCAGGTTAAGAACTTTTCAAACTCTGAAAGTGATGAGAAACTGTAAAATCAGCATAAACAAAGAGCCTTGCTGATATAAGCAGTAGAATACATTAAAATTGAACCTTAACTTTAAATGAAGATTTAAAACAAGGGTGTCTGCCTACAGTGTATCTATTACCAGGTGTACCAGCCACTTTTTAAATAAATGTACACAATGTTCTTTCTTGTATTTGAAATTATTTGATGCTTAGCATTTCATTAAATTATAGTTTTCAATTAATTTTGGCAGAGTAACAGAGAAAGAAATAAGAAATAAATAAATGAGCAAATAATTTAACTTCATACCACTCCCTTTTGTAATTTTCACTGTTTCTTGTCTAACACCGTAGTCTCTTATCACCTCACCCCCATCCAGGATTTCAGTTAGATACTGCAAATAAATCCATCTAAATTAGGTAGCCTGCAAACTGTATATTACCGACAATGCAGCAGGATTGTACAAACCATGGGAATATTTAAGGTGCCTCAATACAGTTTCCTGTGATTTTTTGCAACTTGTAGAACTATAAGCGTTATTTTTCGGGATTAAAAATTTAGTTTATTAATGAAGTTCAAATTGCCACAGAGCTACAGTCGCAAAAGTTCTTATTAAAAGTACTTAACAATAAAAGGAAAGGATTTATGCTTTACACTATGTACTAACCATTTTTCTCTCTTCAAAAAATGTAACAAAATCCAGGACTACTTGCATCCCTGCACCAGAACACTGTTTGTAATAGCTGGTCACTTTTTCTATGGGTAGGGATCTCTCCACAATGTTCTCAAAATTCTTTAGAACTTCCCTCTCAAATGATCCTGTGTACATACCAAAACGCAACATTAAATAAATAAAAAAAGAAAAAGAATTGCTAAGTGATAAACATCAATAGTGATAGCCATTGTGTTTTATCTGTTTAGGATTCACAGGTTTGCTATAGTCTATGGTTTGGACTGTACCAAGACACTGGTTCTATGATAGACTGTGAATATTATTAAAACTTATTACAGACAAATTATAAGCAAACCAGAAAAGGATGCAACTTTTATGTTCTTCCTTTCCACGTCTGTTTCCTGGCCAGGTTTTAGCTTGACAGTCACTCTGGGAAATCCTTTGCAGCTTTCCGGCCCATGATCAGACAGTGCTTGATTAAGCTCGTCTAGAGAGCCAACCCGATATGCAAATAAGCCCAATGAGCCTAGCAGTTGCTCGCAGTTCCTCATTTCACAATGAAGAGAACAAAGATTGATGCTGCTAAGTTCTTCATCAAGGAGAAACATGAGGTCGTCACGCAAACCTGTAGACCTTAATATCAACAGTGGACGACTGGTTAAATATAGGCCTTGAATATACTGGAAACTTATTTAAATTCAAGATTTAGTCTATATGTATAACCACGAGTTCCACAGATAATCACAACATCAGTAATCATGTTTTCAATGAAGGCTGTCCTTCTGATATCATGTTTTGGTAGTGTGCTGGAATGGCTAATAAATTGAAAGTGAAAGTGAAATTGAGCCTGGTGCCAGATTAACAAAAGTGTAAATCATCGCCAATTCTCCAACATTGCATTCTTACCTGCCAATGTTAGCCTTTGATCTGAGACAGTCAAGACAAGTTTCATCAGGATCAACTCCATGACATGTGCATGCCTGCCAGGGATTTTAAAAGGTGTTTTATTATGACAAAACCGATCAAAAGATCTAGGCCTGCCTCGAGACACTTTCAGAAAAAATGATGGAGTAATGAATCCAAATAAATAACAGTAGGAGGCAATATCAATATTAATTTACCCTTATGGCATCACAGAGGAAACAAAATTCACCAAATCCCTTGCCACCAAGTTTAAACGTTTCATCACCATCTTTCTGCAGTAAAAGCAGAAGAGCTTTATAATCCAGAGTGACTGCAAAGAAATATTATTAATAAAAACAGAATTAGCAATTATCAAAATTGCTGTTCAAAGGCATTTCACTGACAGTTATTTCTAATACTAAATTTTTATCAGGGCACATCTTTTGCAATTTTAATATGATGAATCCTGGTCTTGGATCCTCAATAGTTCATGTAAAAAAAGCTTTATTTAGTAATATACATGTACATCTAACTGTATGAAATTACTGTATCAAAACTTTCCTAACTAAAGCCAACATGGTGGACACAATAGTAATTCTACAAGATGTTCTAAGCCCCTTTTTTTAAATTCTGTGACTCGAAAATTAAAAAAAAATAAAAAACACCTAAACTATCTATTTTGTACCATCAGCACAGTTTCCACAACCTTTTGGCCCTGAAAACAACATTCTATGACTTTCCAGAACTGGAAAATGATATTATAAAATTGCATTCAGTAGTGTATATAAGAGGGGTTCCGGCACATCCTATTGAAAAGGCAAAAAACAGAAGGGAAAAACAAAAGCAAAGGAGGTGAGTGAAGGGTATAGAGAAAGCGCCAAAGCACATATTATTAAAAAAATTGATACTAATATTACTTAAAAAAAAGCTTTGCTTACACATTCAAAACAATCTGAATTAAACTCTGCATTTGTTTCGTCATCATAATAGTTAAAACAACCACATGGAAGTCTTGTTCAATAATTAAAATAACAATCAGTATCAGCATCAAAAATAGGATCATAAAAAAAATAATACTCTTTTTTACCTGTAACTGGTGATGTTTTTATCATTGTAAACGGCCTTGATTTATTATTAGGAATATAAGTTACTTTTGGTTCATTAATAATAATGCTTGCTCCTATATCTTCTCTATTAGAATGCTTTTGTGCTTTAAAATTATTATCCATATTATTATAATTTAAATTTCTTGTAGCAATAACTCCATCTTTTATTAAAACTTTTTTTCTTGGAATAACTTTAGGCTTAATCATTGGAATTTTTCTATTTTGAAAATTATAATATACTCTTGCGACTGTTGCTTCTGCTTCAGGATTCATATAATGTATAATAGGGTATCATTTTTTATAATAAGTTAATATTTTATTATTTGCATTACTAATTCTGTTTATTAAGTCTTTTTCTAATTTGACTATCTCAGGATTTCTAAATTCATCTAACATAATCGATAGCTCTTCATTTGTTTTTGAATGAAAATCAACTTCATTATAAATAAAGAAATATTGTAGTTCACCTATAAGAAATTTTCTATACAATGAAATTTGTCTTTTTAAATGGTTAGTTAGGAATTGTAGCATATTATCAGGCATATAATATAATTATTATAATTTATTCAGAATATTTTTTATTATAGTGTTTTTTATACTTTTCAACAGATGGGCACATATCAATAAAGAAATTATCAAGATTACAGATATCATTAATCAAATCTTCATTATTAAATGAACCAAGTCTCAATGCTCTCTTTATTCGTACTAATAGATGTGCATAGCTTTGATAAGCATACTTGCAGTTATTCATGTTTTCGTTAACGTTTTTATAGTCAAGCAAAGATTCAATTAGCAGAGAACCACCAAGAGAAATAATAGTCAAAATAGATCCTGAGACAATGGCTGATGCAATACCGCCACCGGCAATGGCTCCTGAAAACAATCTTGCCGCATATTTAATATTTCTGTAATACCTATGAGCTCTCTTATATAAAAACCATTTTAGATGAATTGTTTTGTAATAACCCATCAATTCATCGATTTGATCGCTATTCAAGTCTTGTGAAATGTGATTGAAATCGCAAATTTTTTAGTCATATTTATAAATAATTACAGGAAAATTATTTATAAATGCGAAGAGCTGCTGCATTGATTATGAACAATGCATTCCTGAGCGCCCCAGAAAAACGAAGCGACTAAAATAAAATTTTTGATTTTCTTTTCGTAAACATTGGCCGTTTCTAGGTCGCTCAGGAATGTATGACGTCAAAGAACATTCTAGAAAATTATAAGTCAAGCTCTATAATTAGACTTATTATAGTATGTGTGACATTGCTGTTAGTTTTACTTTTAAAATTAACTCTATCACCTGGACTTAATTCAATAGGTGTATTAAAAGCAGCTGTAGTTGAGAAATGTCCAGAAGGTTTTGTGATATAATATTCGTTTCCTACTTCATTACCATTTACAATTACTGCTACTACAATTAATTCAGGAGCGTTATTGTTTAAAGTAGATGACAAAGCACCATATAAAATTCTAGAAGAAATAGGAATTGGAAAGCCATAGTTTTGACCAGTTGCTCCATTTCCGAAAGACCATTCAAAAGCATTGAGAGAGAGAGGTCCATTTTCTTCGGCATGGATCGCGATTTTTGGTTTCGGAAAGGTAATATAGTCATTTATATTAGCAATTAGAGCGTTAAAATCTGTACTGTCTGTTTTGTTTCTCTCGAGTGAATCTATTGTATTAGATAGGGTTGTTATGTCTGAAGCATTTCCTTTCAGATTTATAGCTGTGTTAAAATCTGTTAAGTTGACTTTACTGGCTAATTGGTTGTCAACATAGCTCTTTTCAGCTTTATTGTTTTGATGAACAGTTAAAGTGTTATTGATAATGTTTAGATCACTCGCTTCTAACTTATCGCCTAAGGCTGTTTGAACATCTGTCACGTTTGCTTTTTTAGCTAATTCATTGTTTACGTAAGTAGTTCCAGCTTTATTTTTTAATAAATCCGTGACAAATTTTTTAGTGGTCGCGTCACTGTTATCTACTGGAGCGGATACATTAGTTAATCTTTTTTTATTAATATGGTAATGCTGGTCAGCTGTCAAAGAGAAACCAATACCTCTATCTCCCTTTTCGCCTTTCACTGCTTTTACCTCTTGTTTTCGTTCTCCATTAGTGAAACCCATATATTGAATAAGTAATTAATAATTTTTAAATAATTGTTCCTTCACTCTTTTCATATTCTTTGATATCTCCATAAGCATCACTATTCAAATTATAGATATTTTTGGTTATTAAACCTCTCTTTATAGTGAAAGGAGAATCTGACACATAGATTATACTAAATTCATGATTTGGACTCTGAAATTGAGGATGAGTTACAGTGATTTGTTTAGAGAGACCACTGAAAATAAATTTCATGTATCATTTCTAATAAATAACCAAAAATAGAATTGTTTTCCTTTGGCGTTATCAGGAATATTAATACTTTTTAGACTTGGCTCATTAATTAAGGCATTTCTGGAAACTGCTACTCTATCTTTACTAATAAAAATATTGATAGGAAAATTACCACCACCACTCCAATGTGAAGTTATTATCATACTATCACTTGTACTAGCTTTATGTATGAATGTTAAGTAAAACGTGACATTACCGCTGTTATCATCATTTGTCTGATATGAATAATTATTTTCCGTTCTACCTTCAATAGAATCAGGGAAATAAATCCCTTTTATTAATAATAATTTTGAATCACTTATTAAATTTCTATATATAAATTTAATTAAATTAACATTTTTGTCTAATTGTGTTTGTAGATCAGAATGGACTGTCCCTATAGAACTCTGCAAATTTGCGACTGAAGTTTGGAAAGAATTTTTAAAATCATTTAACTGTTTAAAATTTATAGCATCACTATCTTCATTTCCTTCTGGAAGGTTTTTAATACTTTTATTATTCATATCGATTGGCGCTTCAAATTTGATGTGCTTATCATCATCATAATAAAAGAGACGATCCCAAACACTTACAGGCACATCATTGTGATAACCTCTAACACCATAGACTACCACATAAATATCTGTTTTTGGGTCAGACCTACCTTTAAGACGAATATCAATATCTATATCATCAAAACTCGGATAGATAATACTCTTATGAAAAAGAATCACGCTTCTAGTCTCTTTACCAATTATTTTAGTATTAATTTTACTTACATAGAGAGTGCCACTAGATGCATTAATTTCATCAACAGAGAGTCCATCACTAATATACATTTCATAAACTATAGTATAGTTTCCAATTGGTAAATAAACCACATCAATACTTAGTCGAGTACTATAATAACCTAGACTTGAGTCATAATCAATTTGAAAATGGTATGTTTTCTTATTTATATGGTGGTAGTCTCTATTTATGGGGCCAATTTTATGAATATCACTATCATCTTCTTTGAAAAGGTCATCATCCATGACTTTTCCGAAGACGTTTTCAGTGTCAATAGACTCAATTGCTCTCTCTTCTGACTCTTTTATTTTTGTGTCAATAATACCTGAAAGGAGAGTATTACTATCATTAATAGTCTTATTGACGAAATTAACTGTTGCCGCATAATTGCTATTAACTGGTAATGGGTCTTTTAGCCCAATAATACTCTTACTATTCATGTCTAAATTACCTTCCATCTTCTCACTACCATCTTTTGGTAATAGGTCAGCTTCAGTACTTGCTATTAATCGGACGAGATAGTCACGATTTGATTTAAAAAATTGGAAATTAATTGCTTGATATTTGATTTGATCATAATTTGGATTAACTCCATCATCTTCATTAATAGTTTTTAAACCATCAATAAGGAATCCACCCATATTTAGATTACCTTGCATTCCACGAGCACCTGATAATGGAAGATAAGTTGCTTTTGCACCTCCAACTGTTATAGCAGCATTATCATCAGAAGAACTTCTAATTCCAGTAATAGTATGATTACCCATATTTAAGCTACCAGTCATCGCTCTCGAGCCATCTAATTTGAGCAAATCTGATGTATCAACATTTGTTATTTTTTTATCAACATATGCTTTAGAGACAAGATCATTATCAGAGAATAAATTATCAGAATATGGCTCTGTGTTTTGAACTTTTTTTCCTCTTAAATCAAAAGCCTCAGTACCATCAGCATTGCTCTTTAACTTAATAAAATTCTCATTTAGATATTCTTTATTTACAGCGCTATATAAATCTTTTCTCTTATCTGCTAATGAATCAGTATCTTTGTGATCATCTACGTTTTTTATTTGAAGAATATGATGAGTATCCATTTTGAGATCACCTGACATAGACCTACTACCATCTAACTTTAGTAGATTTGAAGTGTCTACTGATGGGATTTTAGCTATTTCATCTTCAACATATTTTTTTCTTACCCCATCATTATCGTTTACTGGATTACCAACACCAACTATTTTATTTAAATTTAAATCTATTACACTATTTCCATTTCTTTTCATAATTAATTTACCACAATCTTCTATTCTATTATTACCCATATCAATATGCCCATTCATTGTTCCTCCAGAAAGAGGCAATAATTTATCAGTCTCAGTATCAACATAACCTTTAGTTGCTGCATCATCAGAGTCAACTGGATTAGCTAAACTCTCTATTTTATTTCCATCCATATTGATATTTTCAAAGAAGAGTATCTCATAGTTATCATCTGTATCGGGTATCTCAAATATTCTATCATCAAATCCTGTGCCATCTGAACCTTTTATAACTCTTGTTTGAAACTTAAAATTCATTGATGGGTCTCTCTTAAATACTACAATACGAAATCTTATTTTACCCTCAGATCCATTGCTTGAGAATCTTATATATGACTTTGTTATAATACCATTCTGTCTGCTTGCAAAACTATAAAGTCTAAACCCATCAGATGCACTAACATTGAATATATGAGTATAATCAGTTACACCAGTTATCTTTATTAATGATGTATATATACCATCTCTTAACTTATCTGACTTCATTTCAAGTTCTAGAAATGTTTGACCACCAAAGTCACTTGTTGTACCAGATGGAGATGTCTCATAGAATTTATTTGATAGAGTTAACTCAACACCAGACTTAAATATCTTTAAACTTGGTTGTAAATGAAAATTATTTTCAGTAATTTCACTATGATCTTTTAATTTTTCATAATTAACAGCATCTTTATCATTTATTGGGTCAGCTAAATTAACTATTTTATGTGATTTTAAGTCAAGATCAGAAGTTAAAACTTTATCTAATTTTAAGTTGAGATTATCATCAGTGTATTTTTTAGTAGATGCATCATTATCATGGACAGGTGCTTCTACATTTGTTAATCTCTTTCCATCAATATCAAAATTACCATCATCAGTAAGATTAAATCCAATTCCAGGAAGCCCTCTCTCTCCTAGTCCTCCACTTTTGTTTAAATTTTTTTGTGCTAATAATCCATTACTATATCCCATTATATAGTAATAGATTGTTTTATTTTTTAATTGTTTTTATCTAATTATTGTGATTGAGAAGAAGAAGATGATTGAGAAGAAGAAGATGATTGAGAATAATCACATGAAGAAATTTGTGTTGATGGATAATAGTCGCTATCTTCAGTACTTTCTAAACTTGAATTACAGATAAAATCTTCTAAGGAAGATGATTGAGAGAAAGAGTCCTGCGAGCAGGAATACTGTGATTGTGAATCTGACATATATAATATAAAAATATTTTATTTTTAAATGTCTTCGTTGAAATTTTTTTTAATATTCTTATTTATTTTGTCTATGTAAGCAAAACTGTAAGGTTCAGAGGTTGCTTTGAGAAATTTACCTTTATTAACATTAACTTCTTTACACATTCTTGAAGTCTCTGCGGAAGATGGACTATCAAATATGCAAAAATGAGAACAATTGAGGCGTATATCTTTTGGAGTTAGATAATAAGATTGGCTTAGATAGATTACACTGCAATCTTTATGAAGACCACCAATAAAATATTCTACAAGAGGTTTTTGATTCTTTTCACAAACAAAGTCATC
>JAEMPF020028246.1:0-10593 GCA_022496165.2 Catalaphyllia jardinei | reverse complement strand
ATAACCGCAGTTCAAATATGAATTATTTCATATACACTTTACATCATTTCACTCCTTACGGGAGATATGAACTCACTAAATTGACCTTGCTCCCAATGTGTGGCTTCATAGCTCAGTTGGTAGAGTATCGCACCGGTATCGCGGAGGTCATGGGTTCGAATCCCGTTGAAGCCCTGATTTTTTTTTTCTCAGGCTTCTTCTTTCCAGTTGCTCAAATTGGAAAATTTACTGCGAGGATCATACTTCACTTGCAACGGTGCTTTTTGTTTAACTATGAAAACGATGTAAGCTGTGTTGATGTTTGTTACAGTAAACACCCACATATAAGAACAAATGGATTAAGAACAGCAGTTTGAAATTTGGCCAATAAAGCCCCATTTTTATAAGAACAAGATCAGCCTGAAAATTCAGCATGTTCTTATAAAACGGAAAAGGTGTTGTAACTGCGGACAAACGTTTTCAACTCGACGGATGTATTTACACTGATGTACACTTGAATCCGTAGGTTGAAACTAAAAGATAAACGAACTAAAAGTTACAACTGCCAACGAAATACAGCTAATAAGAAACGACGGTAAAGATATACTTACATTGTAACGGCCACGAAAAACTACAATAAACAACATTCAACTGCATTCGGCGACAACTCAATTCAACTGGGAGGGAAAAACTATATTAAACTGCGCGTAGCGCGACTGCAAAGAAAATTGCTCCAAGCCAACAAGAAAACTAAGCCTTATATATACAAAACGTAGTAATTACATGCACAACACGACGAGACTTAACTAAAGATGTAAATTGTGATGAACGGTAAAAAACTAGGAGCGAAAGTGAAAACAAAAACAATAGAATACTAATGAACAGGCTACAAGAAATACTAATCAATATGAAGAGAAACACTACCTGCACACTAATCAACACCAGCTAAACACTAATCAACGCCTTGGGATCTTACATATCCCGGCCCCTAATTGCGAAGTTGAACGAAGCACTTACAACATCACCACTAAGATTAAGGCGAAAGATAACACTACAGAAACTCTTAGGGAATAGTCGCTGGAATCGCTTAATGATATTATCAATGTTATCTGACGAACTGTCCATAGAAATGCTTGTGAAAAGCTCTCAGGGCTCGGTGTGCTTTGATTCCTCTTTTTCAACCAACAGAACAAGCTTGTGGACAGGGCGCTCGAGAACGACAGACTTCACTTTGACTCTGACTTTACGAACGAAACCTTTCTTGTCCGGGAAAACCTGTTGAATCCTTCCAAGAGGCCAGTAATTCCGATTGGTGTTCTCAGCAGCAACGTGCACGATTTCTGCGGAGGTGCAGCCACTTCTGGCGGCTCTGCAACAACAGGAGGTACTCACGAGACCATCTCTTCCATAAAATATCAGCTAGGTATTGGATTTGACGCCATCTGCGCCGAGAAAATAGGTCATCTCTTTGGAAAACACCTGGAGGCATTGGAGAATCGGACTTAAGCAAGAGAAGAGGACTAGGCGTTAGGGGCTCTGAATCTCTAGGGTCGTCGGAGAACACCGTTAAGGGGCGACTGTTTAAAAGGCTCTCTACCTCGCACATAAGAGAACTAAAACCTTCGTCGTCTGTCGTTTGTTCTTGGAGAAGATCGCGCAAAATTCTTCGAACTGAGCCTATTTATTTATTTATTTATTTATTTATTTATTTACAGATTCGTACAATGTACAGGGGAGAGAACAATAGGACACGTAGTCCCCTACTTGGTTCATCCTCCTAATCCAAGCCCATAAAATGTAGAAAAACCAACCCTTTACCGCCAAAAAACTAGAATCAAGTGTTAATAATATACTATAGATATCAACCTAAGAAGTAGAAAGAAACATGGAAAAAGGTAATAAATCGTGGACTACAATGATACTAACAAGAGCAAGCTTTTAGAATATTGACACTTGGGACAAATAATCTTGAAAGAACGTACATTGTCGCCATCAAAAACATTATATAATCGCTTAAAGTAAAAAGATTTGAGTTGGCGTTTGAAAGAGCATAGTGTAGTAGCTATTTTGATATCTTCAGGATTACCATTCCATATTATCGCAGTTCAATTGAAAAAGTAATCTCTGAAAAGGGAATTACGGGCATAATTTGTGTTAACGCAATGACCAGCATTTGCACGGCGCGTGCGTCCCTGAACAATAGAGAAATAATGATCAAATTCAAAGGCAAAATCAACCATGTTATTTAGGCATTTATAAAAGAAAACCAGATCCAAATATACCAACCAATAATTTAACGGCTGCAGCCTTAGCTTAATAAGGCGATCTCTATATGAGAGATCGCTGCCTTTGCCAACCATAAAACGTGAGGCCCTTCTTTGAATACCCACAACGAGAAAAAGAGTATTTACAGTTGACTGCGGAGCCCAGACCTGCGAGCAAAAACAAACATTTGCACCGCTCCCAAACATCGCCGTGATGCGAACCATAAGGGGGATCGAAGCCCCATTTGATGTTTTTCTGCAGCATCGCTTTGTTAATCTTGTCGTGATTCCAGGCCTAAATTGACTCGCGTAGCTCGCGTTCTCCGCTTGTGAAGTTAGTACCGTTGTCTGAGCGTATCTCTTCAACTTGGCTTCGTCTTGCAATAAACCTTCGCAGCGCGAACAGGAACGAGTCGGTATCTAGGCTATGGGCTACCTCGATATGAACTGCGCGTGTGGTTAGACACGTAAAGATGACTCCGTATCTCTTGACAAGGCTTCTACAACGGCGCACTTGAAATGGACCGAAACAATCCACGCCAACAGTTGTGAAGGGAGGTTTGTCGGGAACCAAACGTTCCTTCGGTAAGTCGGCCATTTTCTGCTCACAGAACTGTGCTTCGCGCCTTCTGCAACTGTAACAGCCCTTCAGGACTCTTCTGACTGTGGAATTTGCTTTGATGATCCAATATTTTTGGTGTATCATGCTCAATACGTGTTGTCTCCCCGAATGACCTGAAAGCTTGTGATAATGATCAACGATAAGATCTGAGATATGGCTGCTCTTCGGCAAAATAATCTGGTGCTTAGCGTCAGGCGGGATACAGGCACGAGCCAATCTTCCACCACTGCACAACAACCCATCTTTCAGAATCGGGTCCAATCTAAAGGGAGGACTGCTTCGCCTAACGCTTTTGCCGCTTCTCAGTTTACCCAGCTCACTGAACTCCATTGGGTAGGCTGCCTGCTGAACAGAATGGCTTTCTCAGCATTCTTCATGTCTTCTATGGTAATTAATGACTGTTTCTTACCGGGGGACTTCAGCTGATCAGTTACCTTCCGATCCTTAGCGGCCATGAGGAGGTTGTTTCGATAACGTAAGATCCACGCGATCGACTTCTTCAAACGATGCTAGCTAGAGAACTTCTGGAAACGGTCTGCTAGAGCCGAACTGGGCAAGACAACTGATGCTACCAAAGACGTCGCCCGGGATTTTACTACCGGATCAGGTTTCACTTCCGGGTCGTCATTCTGGATAACAAGTGAGGTATCGAATTCCTTTCGCCACTGGCACTCAGACCTCCACAAGAACTCCAGCCCGAGTAGCCACCTCTCATAGTTAAGCAATGCTTCAGCTGTTAACCCTCTAGATGTATGGTCGCCTGGATTCAAGGTTCTCTCCACATGGTACCACTGGTCTGGACTAGAGCTGTCCCGTATTATTGCAATGCGATTAGCGACAAAGGTGTGAAAGCGCCTGTTCTCGTTTTTCACGTAGCGCAGTACAGACATGCTTTCGGTCCAAAATAGAGCTTGAAAGTTGGGTAACGTGCGCAATCGCAGCAGCTTCTGAGGGTAGAGATAGACTTCAGGCAGTCGTCCACATAGAAATTTCTCTTCACGGTATTTATCACTTCGGGAGGAAAGCAACTCTTGTTATCCTCTGCAGTCCTTCGAAGCGCGAAATTTGCGCAAGCCGGGGACGATATGGCCCCAAATAGGTGAACAAGCATCTGATATTCTTGCGCCTCTTGCGCTATATTACCATCCTCCCACCAGAGGAAGCGCAAGAACGAATTGTCACGGTCCGGAACTCGTACCTGGTAAAACATGGCTTCTATGTCTGCCATGACTGCAACTCTATCCTCGCAAAACCTTGTCAGCACTCCAACAAGTGAATTGGTGAGGTCGGGACCTTTGTGCAACATGCTGTTAAGTGACAAACCTTTGACGTTTGCTGAACAATCGAAGAAAACTCTAATCTTGCCTGGTTTATGGGGATTATACATCCCATGGTGGGGTATATACCAAACTTTACCCTCATCGGGACTCGCCTGAACAGGAGGTACTTTGCGACCATAACCTTTGGCCAACAGGACTGACATGAAAGCTCTGTAGTCTTCACTTAACTTGGAATCTTTCTCTAATCTTTTCTTCAACCAACCGACGCGCGTCAAGGCCTGTGACTTGTTGTTGGGAACCAAGGCTTCTGGATTTTTTAAATGGTAAGGGGATTTCGTAATGCCCGTATTTAAACTGTATCTTCTCGGCGTTCTGCATAAAGCGGTGTTCATCTTGAGACATCTCTGTAGTATCGTCTGCGAAAGTGTCAGTGAAGCCGTGATTGTAGACGTTCTCTACCATGAACTGGAGCTGGGGATCGACTTTAACGAAGAAGCCTGAGGTTTGAGTTCCCTTACGACAACGCCCCAAAGGGCCGTTCACTGCCCATCCAATGCGTGTTCTTGACGCGTAGGGGCCACCGTCTCGATTGTGCCTCATTTCGACTGGATCAAGAGCTTCTGGCACATCACTGGCACATCACTGGCAATTAGAAGTCGTATCTCAGCATCAACATGGGGTATGAAGACGTCATGCAGATAGGGCCAACGATCATCTTCTTGAGTTGGAATGTCTTCAACAATAACTGAACTTCGATGCGTACTGGCTGCTCGCCAAAGCATTTTTACAGCTTGAGAGGAAAATCGCAAACTTGCTAAGAGCTGAGCCATCTTCTGGCTTTATGGGAGGCCAACCGAAAGCTTTGGATTCGTATGCTGAGGCGATCCGGTATTCATCTCCAAACTTTCTTTTAAGAAGTCTACGAGCCTCTTCATAACCTGCATCTGGGGGTAAATGGTGACAAGATCGTATCAGTTCCTTAACGTCTCCGGCGGTATACTGCTCAAGGTAATAAAGCCTTTCCGTACTACTTTGGGTGCGAGACTCTATCAGACTCTCAAAGGCCCGAACAAAGCTACGATAGTCCACAGGGTTCCCATCAAAGATGGGCACATGAGGCTGAGGAAGTTTGCTTTTATTCTGATTGACAGCCAGCAATTCAACAATCCGATTCTGCTGAACCTGTAAAGCGGTCTGCTGTCGATGCAGAACCATCGTTTCCTGTTGGAAATCGTCACGAGAATTAGGGTGATCTGCTTCATTCCTCACATTTTCTGGGACTCGCGGGGCTTTTACACAAGAACTTTCGTTACGAGGGTAAAAACGCGCGTGTTCGCTCTGACGTTCTCGGTAGTTTGGATTGTTCAATACAGACAAGCCACCATCATCCTCACTTTTAAACTCCAATTTGAAGGGATGCTGAAGTGGTTGAAAAGATGGAGTCATCATCGCTGCTAAAACCTGACCCTTCGCTGCACTTTTGGCCATCTCAGCTTCTAGGTTGAGACGCACCTCTTCTTGGCTCAGACGAAATTTCCTTTCTTCTAAGGCCTGGCGTTTATCAAGCATGACCTTCTCCGCTCCAAATTCCGCAAACCTCGCCGCTTCTTTCGTCCTCGCGGCCTCGACGGATGCCACGTGGCTGCCACAAGAACTCGAGCGACCCGACTGTTTCGAATGCCTCGGGTGTTTCGAGGTAGACGAACGCGCGAACGGTTTCCGTGCAATTGGACGGATTTCAAAATAATAATTAAGGTAAAATGCATCGCTGAGAGCGAATAAGGCACTTTTCTTACAAACTTGGTTTTGATATATATACCCAAGCAAATTCACTAAACAGCCGTCGTTGTGTGTAGTCAGTTTTGTCAAAACAAAATTAATGAAATTCGCGTTTTTATCCACTTTGGCAAGAAACATTCCCAGACCTCTTTCTTCTCGGTTCCATACGGTTTAAATGGGTAAAACAATTTCAAACGGAATGCTTTTGGCGCAGGGATGTCTTCTGGAAAACCAGTATAAAATGAAGTGCTACACAGCAAATTCGTAGCATCAGAATGATATTGACAAATTAGTATCTTGGAGTAAGACATGGCAAATGCAGTTTAATGTGACTAAATGTCATACAATGAAGATATCTAGGAAGAAGGAACATGTGTTGATAGATTATTACATCAATGGCCAAAAGCTGTCTCCCGTGAAGAACCATCCTTATCTGGGAGTTATGTTATCTAACGACCTAAGATGGAATTCTCATGTGGAAAATATTGTGGTCAAAGCAAATAAGTCACTTGGTTTTGTAAGAGCAACCTTTACCCTTGTTCTGAAAGAACAAAGGGTTCAGCTTATGTAACCATTGTGAGACCTAATTTGGAGTATGCTACTGCTGTGTGGGATCCATACAGACAAGAACAGATTGATTCAATTGAAGCAGTCCAGCGGCGTGCGGCCAGATTTATCAAAAGAGATTATAAGAGTACTTCTTCCGTTACAGAAATGCTACAGCCATCAGATTTAGATCTTTTAGAGGATAGACGTAAAGTCCACCGATTGAATATATTTTATTTAGCAGTTAACAACTCCATTGCATTGCCAATACCTGATTATTTTTCACCCAAACAGCGTTTTACTAGATCATTTTCTAATGATTCATTTATTCAAGCCAATTGCAATCATGATTATTATTTTTATAGCTTTTATCCAAGAACAATAAGAGACTGGAACTCTCTACCAAGCGGCATTCGTGCCAGTGTAAATTTTTCATCATTTAAAGATCACTGTTTCTCAGTTATTAGAAATAATTGACCGCTGTAATTTATTTCATTTTATTATTATTATTATTATTATTATTATTATTATTTTTATTATTTTGATATTATCTTCCTTATTTATTTGTATATATGTATTTTTCCTATTTGTCAAGAAATAATTTTATCATTTGAAATTCTAATATATTATTGTACATAATTTTGCAAGTTTTTATTATTATTATTATTATTATTTATATTGACTTGATGCGAAAGCGTTGTCAATTAATAAATGTAGATGTAGATGTAGATCAAGAGAAGCTAAACGACACGTGCAGAAACCGGCGAACAGTGAGCAACCAAACTTTGTACTAAATGCAAATCAAATCCGCTGTAGAATTTTTTTCCTCACATCTGGCAATAGCTGAACAATAAATTTTTAATTCAATTTTGTCACCGCAAAATGCACTAAGAATGGATTAAGAATGTGTAGAACAGCCACCTGGTTAGTCAGAGTACGCTCCCCAGCGCCGCTCTGGTTAGCCTGACTGTGTCTGACGCGAAGACAGTTAAGAAAAAACTGCTAGAGTTTCTAGTAAAATAATTACTGAGCTGGCAAAGCCGCACGCTTGTACTGTACCACTATCTAGTAACCATATTGTTATGCACGAGGTGGCCTCAACTATAAGCCTGGTGGTTTCTGGACGTGACCTCGCCGTACATTGAAATACTTATAAATAATTAATATATTAGGTAAAGGCACTGAGATAAACTGAATCTTGAATCTAGTTAGCGCTAAGTAATCAAAAGGATTTTGTTTTATAAATGCCGTCAATTTGGCAGCCAGTGGTGGTTGAGTTCCTAATTATGAGCAAAATATTTTCTTTGATAACAATAAATACGAATTACTACGGGATTCCCCAGAAAAAAAATTATATTTCAAAATTCACTTCTTTAGGTCAATGTCGCAATTTGCGATTCACCATTGGTCCAATTCATGGCTAACGGCTGGAGAATCACGTGATACGAGCTATTAACGTCAGCAATGAGGATCCAAACTGTGTCAGTTACAATTTTAACAAGAACGAGGAAAACATTAACATTCAATCTGTTAAAGTGTGCAGCTGATATGGTAAAGCACTTCGTAGGGATTACTTTGGCAGTCTCAGCCGTTGAACAAATCCGGAAAAGTCTCTGCAGGTTAACTTTTCACTTTTCTTTTCTTTGAAGAACGCTTGTGCAAAGAAACCTTGCCAGAACAACTCAACATGCCAGGCCGGTTTTACAGACAGAGATTACCAATGTTTGTGTATTGCCGGATTTACTGGCCATGATTGTGAAAACGGTAGGAGATACACTCTCACTCAACTTAATAAAGGGGGAATTAATGTGATTGTTGTTGGCTTGTTGCTTTTTTATGTAACGTTGTTCTTAAGTTGTTGTTGTTTTTAATGGGCATGTCTGTGTTGCCAGCTAGTATTGACATTCTTGCTGATGATGCTTTCGTTTATGTCGTTGCTTTGTAGTGAGTTTAATTTCTTCCCGAGATAAATACAACCAGTTATACAGGAATAAAGCGCTTATTAATCCTAATTCCTCGTAGATCCAGCGCTACTTGCTACTTACTGCCCATCATTCCTATGTGGCACATAGGACAGTAACGAGATCCTTCCAACGCTGCCTGTCTTTAGCCAGTTTCTGGTGCCCCAGTGGTAATTGAGCTCCCTCAGTCCCTTTTCTACAGTTCTGCCCCAGGTTGTTTTTGGGCGCCCTCTGCTCCGTTTGCCTTCAGGTGCCCAGTGCATCGCAATTCTGGCTATGAATTATTATTGCCCTTCCGCAGCACATGCCCGGTCCATCTCCATTTTCTCCTGGTGACAAGAGTACGAATATCCTCCTGTTTGGTTTGCTTCAGGAGCTCATCATTGGATATTTTTCGGGGCCAGAAGATTCTTACAATCTTCCTCAGGGTAGCCGTGTGGAAGGACGCTAGTCTTTAAAGGTCGTGCTCCGTCATTCACCAGCATTTCGAGCCGTAAAGAAGAGTTGACAACATGCAGCTCTGATAGATTCTAAGCTTCGTCTTTGTGCTGTAGGTTGCTGACCCCCATACTGATTTTAAACTCATAAAGGCATTTCTCGCTTTATTCAACCTGTTTTGTATATGTCCACACCAGTGCCACGATTCTGGCAAAGCACACTTCCAAGGTATGCAAACTTGTCGGAGTACGGAATGCCTTGTCCTCCTACTCTGATATCTGTTGGGGAAGGAACATTAACACACATGGCTTCCGTCTTCTTCAAGCTAATTGTCTAATCAACCTGGTTGCTGAATATGCTGAGCCGGTCTGTCTTCTCTTGGATGAGCTGCCAAGTGTGGGACAATAGGGCTAAATCGTCTATAGAGTCCAGGTCCTCGAGTGTAGAAAAAGGGATCCATCTAATGCCTCTTCGCTGATCTTCTACTGAGCGACGAAGAACCCAATCGATAGCAATATTGAATAACACAGACGACATGACACATCCCTGGCCGACGCAACATGTGAAGTTTCAGTAGAAGCATTTGATGATATTAACAATGCGTTGTGGAATGCCATATGGCCTTAGAATCAGCCAAAGTCTATCCCTGTGAATACTGTCAAACGCTTTCTCGTAGTCGATGAAATTTACATACAACTGCCTATTCCACTCAGTACATTGCTCAAGTATATTTCGTAGTGTGAAAATTTGATCCGTAAATCCGCTCCCCTTGCGAAATCCAGCTTGTTCCAGTTTCGCAGCATTCAGAAACAGCTTGGGTGATACGTTGTATAATGACTTTGCAAAATATTTTACTTGGCACAGACAGAAGGGTAATTCCACGCCAGTTGTTACAATCACCTAGAGACCCTTTCCTTGATATCTTGATCATGACTCCTCTATTCCGGTCTTACGGAGTTTCTTCCTGCTCCCAGATCTTTGTAAATAAGGGGGTCAGAATGGTTGCTGCAAGTTCAGGGTCAGCTTTAAAGCGTTCAGCATTAAAATTATCATGGGCATGAGCTTTTCCATTCTTCAGGGAATTTACAGCTTGGATGATTTTCCTTCTAGTTGGAACAGCTGTGCTTATGTCAAGGTCGGTTGCGGCGTCCTGAATGTTTGGCACTTCTGATGGTGGTGGGTTATTCAAAACCTCTCTAAAATGTTGATATCAATAGGGTACCGCTCTTGTCCTTTACAAGCATGTTGGTTGCGTGACATTTACCTGTTATGACCTTGGTGATATTATATACTGTTCCTTGTACATTGCGTGCTGCTGCTTCCTCAGCCAAGGATGCAAGGTTCTCCGTGTATTTAGGTTTGTCTGCTCTTGCTCTACGTTTCACTTCCCTGTTCGCTGCCCGATAACCTCTCGATGCCTTTCTTTAAGCCGTTGGGATTTAGAGTCCATTACACTCCTATTTTATTAAGAACCAGTAAAATTTAGCCCATAAACCATAGATAAACATTAAACAGTTGGATTTAATAATTGTAAAATAATGGGCGAAGCTTACAAAAACTGGATCATATTACTGTACCAAAGCACTGTTTGCATGCGGGGTGCTACATGTTTTCTCATCCATCATGATGTCAAAGCGAAAGCAAGCATCCTTAGGAGAGTTTGGCTTAAGCAAGAATGTGTGTCATAGAGACGGTAAAGTGGATGTCATCATTCCGATCTGATG
>JAEMPF020028243.1:0-10603 GCA_022496165.2 Catalaphyllia jardinei | reverse complement strand
GAACTGTCTCCTTTATTTATCTTCTATATTCACAATTTATTGAATTTATCCCCTGAATGGTTTCTGATTTTTATTTTTTATTGCGTGAAGATAACGGTAACTAACTTTATTTCAATCGAACTCAATCGATCTCAAATCATGGATCGGGTCGGATTGAGTCCGGCGATCGAACCAAATCGAACTCATACAAAAATAAAAATAATCGAACTTTTGATTTCTGAACTCTTGAAGTTTTGTAAAACTGGTGTTAGAAATCAATCAAAGGCCTAATGTGTAACACAACACCGCGCACTTTAGGCAGTCACGCCATAAGTCATGATACTTGATCCATTCCTCGAATCGTGAGTTTGGGATGCCTGTGATAGAACATAATTTTTGGATTGTGATCGATTGAGTTTCGTTGCTGAACCCAGGCGAACACAGTCTGGTGGATTGGATTCGATTTGTTCGACTGGGTTCGACTGGTTCGAAATCCGAAGTCACACAAAGTTTGGTTCGATTCTCTAGCTCAATCGAACTCAATCCTGGCGGATTGAGTTCGATTGAGTTTTATTTCCGAACGTTCCAAGAAGCAAACAGTTTTCCGAGAGCGTAGCTATCGCGGTTGGGGAAAACTGGGAAATATTCTCGGATATTACCCAGTTTTAGCTGAGAAATATTCGGTCACGTGAGGTGTTTAGACCAATCGCGCGCGAGCGAAAATATTTGATGGATTATAATTAACAATTATTCCATGAGTGCGCGTTGGATATGAGATTACAGATAGCCAACGAGGCGCGTAGCGCCGAGTTGGCTATAATCATCTCATATCCAACAAGCGCGAGTGGAATAATTGTTTTATTCAAAACGCCCCCCAAATGTAGAAAACTAGACTACAATAAAAGCAAAAAGGCCCAAAAGTATCACGCATACGCTTGCCATTTTTGTAGATCATGGTATAATGGCTCATATACCATGATTGCTTAGCCAATGAAAACTCTCGAATTGCATTATCCAATGATCCAGTTTTTAATAATTATATATATACATAATGTTAAAGGGTGGATAACGCTTTCCCCTGGATAACGTACACTTTTTCTTTTTTATAAGAATATTTTTTATATATGAATATCGAGGCTGAAATTTGCGAACGTTTATGAATATTTTAAGAATAAACCCGAAGCTAAGATTTAGAAAAGAAGATAATCTTTTGTGTTGAAAATTCAACACAATTATATGTAAAAAATATTCCTTCCTTAGACGTCAAAGGTAGCCAAAAAGCAACAAAAGCAGTACTAGCTGTATGTTCGATCCAATACCATTTCCGCAAGATATTATATCAAGCTTCATTGACGGCTGTTTGGCTCCCAAATTACTTCAACACATAAAACAGATAATTGGACGTTTTATCGGCATAGTCCATTTTTTTTATTCCCATAATCTAAGAATATTAATAATGATATTTTCACCCTAAAATCTAGGAGAAACGTAGACTCGGAAAAAATCCGAGTCCCAGATGGGATTTGAACCCACGACCCTCCGTGATCTAGTCGGATGCTCTACCACTGAGCTACTGGAGACTCGTGAGGGTCGTGGGTTCAAATTCCATCTGGGACTCGAGTCTACGTTTCTCCTAGAATTTACATAATATCATGTTGTTGTTATTTCTCTGTTAGTACACCCTAAAATCGGCAGAAAAATAAAAATGTTCAGCCTGGGCCGGAAAACAATGTTCTTATTAAAAAAAAAAAACAGTGTAGTATATTTTGTCGACATTTATCAGTTTCTCCTAGAAATCACTACTATGTTTCCACCATTAAGGCTCTGTTTAGATCTCAGATGTAAGCTCGACTCGTATTTCAAGCATTTCTGTAACGGAAGACGGAAGTGAACACGGGATGAAAGATGCCTTCAAAGGCTAGACCCAATAATGATGCTATAGGTTACACAACAACTTGCGTTGTTTGTTAACTTACCAGAGTAAAACGGTATGTGCCTCGCCACGTAAGGTACCCTCGCGTCCATAGCAGCAAAACTTGAAAACGAAATTACATTCTCTGGTCTGTCGACTGCAGAATGCAGCTCCCTTATTTCTGGTTGGGATCCAATGCGGAAAATGAAAGTTCCAACCCCTTGATGGTGAAGCTGCCTAACTGAGTCTCGCAGGGGGAGGGCTCCTGTAGCACGCGATTGTTTTCCTGCCATAAACAGAAGCACGACCTTAGGTACATTTTCCCTCGCGTTTCCAAAGATGCGCGTAGCTATCCCCAGTCCTATGTCGACCCTTCGTCCTCCTCCGAGGTATGGAGCCCTTGTGAGGTCGGAAAAGAATCGGACGATAGTCCGTGAACCGTCGAACCGAACAACAGGCATTGCCCGACTGCCATACGTTACGAGGGCGACACGAGAATGACCAGGTTGAACGTTCAAGTACTTTGTCAGTGATTTGACGAAGGCTTTCTGAGTTCCGTATTCACGGTAAGGTACATCGGAAGAACAGTCGATAACAAAAGCAATGTCTGCGTTTAGAGTTGATATACCTGTAATGACTGGAACAAAAAGTGAAGCATTATAATAACAGCAACTGAATTGAAAATGATAGGACTTTTTGTTTTTCCTGGAAACAGTTTGGTATCACAGGCGACTGATAATTACTACCGTTCGAGAACGTTAGAGTAATCCTTAAACTGAGGGGCACGATCGTAAGGATAATTTCAAAAGGTAAAAACCTAAATGATAACGAAAAATAATGGTTTGATTTTGTTACAAATAACTATTTTTGCTTGTTCATTTTTTCTGTTTATTTGTTTCTTTTCTTGTCTGTTTGTTTGTCTACCATGTTCCCCTGTTGACGATTTCTTTCTTTTTGTTTTTAATGTTCGCTTCTATATATATAGATATATTTTTTTTTATGTATTCAGTTGACGGAATACAGTGCAGTGAAAGAAAAGTGGAAAGGGCAAAATATAGTAAACTAGTTATATGCCCTTTTATTAAATACATTCATTCTAGGTTTGAAAAAAAAAACAGTATAAAAGAGGAAACAGTAACCGATAGCAAAAATACTGAGTAAAATTAAATAAAAGTGGTAAGTATTTTTAATAATTTTCTAGTCGGCTTATTACGTAAAGATAAAGGAATGTCATTTGAAAAAAATGACGTCTTGTAATAGTTTGGCAAATTTACTGGTATTCTTTATTATGAAAGATTTTGGGTTTAGGTGTTGTAAGGACGCACTTCGAGTACCTGAAGAAGTCTTTCAGTGTTGCTTTCTCTCATGACATGAGCATGTAGATTATATTAATGGTAAAGTTAGCAAAAATCTAAATATTATCGCAAAACTAAAACAACAAGCAGTTATTATGAACTTATATGTCTCTCACTTAATGTAAGTTAACTTTGCGTATTTTGGGGTGATGACTACAAAATTGCATTTTTACAATTGGGGAGGCTACAAAACAAAGCTGTTTGAATTATCAACAATGTGCCACTTCATGAACATATCACTCCCCATTATGTAAACCTTGGCCTTAATAAAGCTTCCTAGCATTATAAATTATAAACCTGCCAACTGTTTTATGATCACCAAATTGATAAAAAAATCTTCGAATCTCATCATGTCTCTAGTATCTGATCAACCTAATTACGCTATTAATTTGCTAATTTGAAAGGAGGATATAGATTGAAATTATTTCTTGACGTGGTTGGAAAGTCTTAGCGAAGACTAGTTGGTTGCCTTATCAACATCATTTATTTACATCAAAAAGAGAAAAGGACCTTAGATCAACCGTGAATTTTAACTTTAGTCCTTACCAGAGGTGTTCGCTACGTATTTAGCCACAGGGGCTATGTATCCATAAAGACCCGAGAAAGACCTGGCAAAGAAAATGTCCGTCGGTCTTATTGTAGCTTTTTGTAATTCGTTGACGCCCGTTTGCCCAATAGCCATGATATAAACCCAGGCTCCTAGCTGACGAAGAGGACGAGCTGCATGTTTAATCGGTATGGAATCAGCTACGCTGCTCTGTCTTCCCGCTATTAAAAGAAAGACTACCTTTGGCATGACTGATCGCGAATCTAATAGCAACGCAGCTGCAGTATCGAGAGCCCTGTCGACTCTACGCTCGCCACCAATGGAGAGAGCGTTGTTTATGCGAGTAAGAAACTCGGAATTAGAACTGTAGCCACCAAAGCCAAACACAACTGAGGCATTGGCACCATAAGCCACGAGGGCCGCATGTGATTTCCTGTTAAACACACCAAGGTGCAGTGCGATTCTTTGGACAAACCCTTTCTCTATTTTGTAGTCGTTTAAATCGACGCCAGATGAAGTGTCCATTAAGAACAAGATGTCCAACTGGAATGTGGAGTGTCCAAACAGATCTTCAGAAAAAAAATACAGAAAAATAAAAAGAAATCCAATGAAGTTCTGAACTTGTACATTTATATAACATTATAAGGTATTTCATGGGTTTGTAAGGCATAAGACAATGACAGGAATCAAACAGGAATTAAGAGAAAAAGGGGAATGCTGTGAGATCCTCTAACACTTGTCTTTTTGAGATCCATTTATGGGGCCATATGTTCGATAAGGTGCAATATACGAAATGAATCAAACACCGTACAATGACCTTCTTACTGCCCAGTTGAGAGCCACGTCTTACCAATGTATTGAAACAAGTGTACTCACAATTATCACTTGTTATATATCTAGCCACGGGTCCGATATTCGCGGCCAAATCACGATATGAAACCACCGAGAAGGCGTCTCTTGGTTCCACAGTCATTGGACGCAGCCAGCCAACATAGGGGTTCTCTCCGATGGATAAGACATACAACCAGACACCGCGATTTAACAAAGGATGAGCAGCAGCTTCTAAACTCCTGGTGTCCTGTATGTCTTTTGGCCGCCAAGGCGTCACTAGAATGGCCACCCAAGGGTGCAAACCTCCTGCTTCAGAAAACAGAGTTCCTGCTGCTCTTAACGCGCTGCTGATAGAAGGCTCACCGCCTAAATATGGAGCATTGGTCACTTTGTTTCTGAATTCTGAATGTGAATTGTATCCGACAAAGTTGAAGACCACCACAGGGGACTCTCCGTAAGTGACCAAGGACCCACGCGACTTACCGGGTGCAACATTTAGGTAATCCGATAGGATTCGGACAAAGCGCTTTGTTCGCGAGTACTGGAAGGGAGTTACGGTTGAAGAGGAGTCCAAGATAAAAGCAATGTCGGCAGTATAGCTGGGGACGTTTGGAGCTCCTAAAGAATATGAAAAGAAATATAGTATGAACAGATATAATTAGACACAAAAACAACCACAGAAAAAACAACAGCTGATTGGCAGACTGCCTTAAAGAAATATTGTATTGGCCACAAGAATTTTCCTAGAACAAATACTCGGAAGTATAGCAGCTGACGTAGGCTTGTAATTCTACTTGTTATCAAAGTGTAGAAGCTGTTATTTTTTGGGGCTAGGGGCATTGTTTCTGTTATTCATTCGGTTGTTCTTTCAAAGGGTATCGAACCATTTATGAGACTCTGTGAGAACTCAACCTGATCCTAAATATTGCGACATCAAAGCCATTTGTTCAGTGGAGACACTGTTTAACAAATTCTCCGAATTCCCCAACTTAAATGTCCCAAAATATAGTATCCATTAATATCTGCATCTTCTAAACTCCTGAAATTTAGCTCCAAAGGGAATTTTTAGAGATAAGGTATTGACGACTGACAACAAAGTCTACTTACGCCACGATCCCATTATCCGAGAAGCGATGGCCGGAGCGCGCGGAAGTAGATCAGCATAGTATGCAATGGGACATGCATCATTGGGTCTTTGAACAGCTGGGTAGAAGTCGCGAATTGAATATCCGCCAGTGAGAATGGCAACAACAAATACCCTACCACCGTAAGATCGGACCTGTTGTGAGCTTACTTCTAGGGAGCGGGTGTCGGCAGTACGAGTTTGCATGGCAGACGTGAGTAGAACGACATACTTGGGAACGAAATCCCTGGATTTTGTCCTCAAGAGTTGGGCTGCAGATTCAAACGCTCTGTCGATGCGGCGGGAACCTTGAAGATGTGGTGCGCTATTTACAGCAGAGTCAAATGCCGCACGATCTTCGTATCCATCAAACATGATTTCAAGCTGAGGGCGGTCACTGAAGCTGTAAAGAGCCGCGCGGCTTCTGTTGTTGGCGAGGTTTAGGAGACGAGCCATCAGCTTGACGAAATTCTTTTCCAGTATGTAGTTGTTTGCTCCCACGTATCTCGAAGAGTCCATAAGAAATATTACGTCTGAATGAAAATACGATGGTTCATACTTGACTGTTGGTGAAAAGGACAAAAGCATCTCTAAGTACGAAGAAGTTCCTAGAAAAACTGGGTGGGGGGGGGGGGGTATGGGGCCCGCTTCCTAAGATTCTTAACTTTATTACTATCAAAATCTGCGATTGTCTCTACCCCATTTAAGACCTGACCAAGAAGTACCGTATTTACTCATGACCTGAACCTTAAATCAATACCCCATTTTAGACATATATTATCATTAGTTCCCTAGATCAGACCAGTGCTTTATTGCTGTAAATAAACGTAATTTGTGAAGGGCTTTTGTTGATGGTCTTGTCGATAAGAATAAAAAAGTAGTTTCTTCAAAATTTACCCATATCGAGTCCATATCCTATTTATGACCAAAATGGCCAAAAACGATACCCTATTTATGACCAAAACAACTGAAAAAAACATATCATTTAGAGTCGCACGTATAGCCTCTGTGAGTATCCCACCGGGATCTACATGTTATACTTACAAGCATTTGTAGCAAATCTCAGTTGTCTTGCAATCAAAGACTGCCAAGACGTCAGATCGTTGAAGGCCGGCACCTGGAAAATGTCTTTGGATCCCCGCACCATTTGCTTGAACATCAGCGGATTGAACTGAGACCCAATTCCAATTACATATAAATGAGCATCGAGACTGCGCAACGGCATCATTGCGGATGACACACTACTCGCACCAGCACCCGTGTAGAAGTTTCCTGCGGTCAACAAAATGACAATTCTTAACCCGACTCGCCCAGTTTCCTGGAACATCTTTGCGGCATGATCCAGCGCTTGGTCGATTCTTCGAGTTCCACCGATAAATCGAGCGCTGTTGATCCTGAGGCTGAACTCGGCGTCGCTGCTATAGCCGGAGAAACCAATGACGGTGTATGCCGAACTACCGTAAGTAGCGAAAGCCGCTCGCGGTCCGAGTGGCGAGATGAGGAAGTAACGCGCCATCCTGCGCACGAACTGTTTCTGCAGGCCAAACTGCTCACTGGAGACGCCCGCCGAAGTATCGACCAAGAAAATGATATCAGCGTCAGGATGAATTGGTTCCGTCTCTTTAATATGAGAAAAAACAACAAAACAAACAAAGAATAATGAGATTGGAGTTAACATAACAATAGATTAACAATAGATTAACAATACAATACAGTTGAGAACGACGCAAAACAATAGAATACAATACAATGCTATGCATAAATTTGTCAGAGTATTGGACAAGTATGAGTAACACCAGAGCATTCCACGTGACACTAATTTCATTGTTTACTTTCCTTAGATTTAGTAATATGCTGTAATTGTTGCTGTTTCACGGCGTAAATAAAAGCACTCTAGGTTATAAAGTATGCATATTGATCGAGTCAAAATGACTGATTTAACGCAAGTGTGATTTATTTAAAATCATAACATGGACAAATATGAAATCAAACAAGGCGTACATGTTATACAATGTCCTGATGTAAACTGAAACAAAACGACCAATGTATAATTTTAGTTTTTTCCACAATATAACGTATAAAACCTGCAAGGATAGAGAGCCCGCGGGGGACAAAGGACTGAAGGAAGACCACTGTCCGCTTTCGCTTCACGCTTCTGAAATCGAAGACAACGATCTCAGACCATGCGCTTGTTAAGTCAAGGACGAACAGCTTTCGCTCCACGCTTCCATGAAATTAAAGAATGCGATCTCACACTATGCGCTTGTGAGCTCAAGGGCAAACGACGCTCCGCGATTGAAGTTAAGGACGAACAGTTGCCACTCTCGTTTAAGACGGAATACGGCCGGGAAATGGCATACAACGCGACAACATGAACAGAAAGGTCGAATCCAAGTTGACACGCTCGATTTGGATTGGTCGACGCAGCTGCTATGCATGACCTTCACGTAATCCAAGATCGAAATGTTACGCGTAATGCGCGTGAGAAAATAACATTCTTTGCATTCCATGCATTCGTGGTGGAAGACTCAAGAATTCAGCAAAATCGAGTCAGGGCCGAACTATACAACTGCAGCGCATGCGCTTGAAAAAGCAACGTGAAGATTAGGATTGCGGGCTCTTTTTGCGCCCGCAATTATACTTTTACAAGCATTTGTGTTTCATTTTCCTTACCAGCAGCTTCACAGAGACTTTTTGTGTAATTCCTGACTTTGTTAATCAGATCGTCGAACTTCATGACCCTAACCACATCTTCGTCTCGCTCCACGGCCAACCTCAATTCTCACACATTGATGTTCTTCCCTACACCGAACGCTATCAATCGTACTCCTTGTCGCCTTAGTGGCGCTGAAGCTAATCTGAGGTTGACGGTACCATCAGGATCCGTCTGCTCACCATCTGTCAGCAACATTGCAATTCTTGGTACATCTTTTCGAGCGCGCGGAAAAAGCTGCGACGCTGCAACTTCAAGGGCTTTATCAATGTACGTGAGACCTCTTTCGTGCTGTAGACTATCTACCAAGTTATTGAACTTTTCTATGGTTGGATACTGGCCAAAGTGAGCTTTGACTGAAGCGGTGGTGCTGTAGAGCACGATACCAACCCTACTGCCTGTCTGCGAAATCCCAAAGCTCCTACCGAGGTACTTCACAAAGCCTTTGATCTTTGCGTAATTCCTGCTAGAGATGCTTCCGGACGAATCTATGATGAAGGCTAAGTCCACAGTAGTATTGCAACTTTTCCATTCTGTCGGCATAAATGAAAAGCTTTGATGAGGATAGTATGAAAGAGAGTGTTATTACTTCTGTATATGTTACACATGTTTGAGTTATACCGTTACATGTTTTCACCTCTTGTAACTCAGTCATGAAATCAATTCAATGATTAAGGAGTCGTCTTGTCGCGAAGAAAAGACGTGTATTAATTATTTAAACTAAGTTCATACTCCCTCGGTCCAGTTCCATCACCAAACTCATCGCTCCAAAACCAGTTCTTCCTTCATTTGCGGCAAATTTCCAGTGGCAAATAGAACGGCGTTTCCTTGTTGACTATACCGCGAACTAGCGGGGTGCACCAAAATTTTTGAGTTGAACAGAAAGTGCCCATAGTTGTGTTTCAGTTACGTTGTGGCCATTAGTTCCACTGAAGAAAGGATACTTCAACGGGACTACGTTTTGCTCCGTACTGTCTTAGGATTTTAGTTTAGAGCTAAAGGCTATGCTGTTTGGGTGACACTTATGATTAACCATTCATTTGTGTGTTCCTATACTGCCTGTAATCTTTACAAAGAGATCAGAGATCAGGTCCCTGTGCATCGAGTTACTTTTTTCGACGAACAAAATACGTTCCAAATTGAAGGAAACTACAGTGATTCAGATCTACAAACTTTTAGCTAAGAATTACAAAATGCACCGTAAGTGACCTCACTAAGTCTTTTAGCGAGTGGAGGTGGGGTGTTAAATCATCTCTGTTTATCTCGACCAAGATTCTAGCTCCTTTACAAAACGGGCATTATAGAACTAAACATAAGAAAAATACTTACGAAAAGTTTTGGCCGCTTTCGTTGCTGAAACAGTTCTGAGCATTGCAAGTAGAGGTTGAACACAAATCATTCGGCAGCCGTCAGAGCAACATTCTTGTCCAGTGCTGCAGTCTGCCTTGTTGATACACTGATTCGGCTGGTTTGGGCACGGAGAGAGTCTCGGTAATGATGGGCACACACTTTTACCTGCTACATGACAAAGGTACCGTCAGGTCGCCATAAGATGCGCATGCACCAAGATACAACTCATGGAAAGTTTTATAATTATGTAGATTCTATGGATTGTATTTTTAGCACCAATTCAACTAAAATTTGTTTTGGTAGCTTTACAATGTCTCTTTTCAAGTAAAATTCAGACTTTGAATGCCAGACTTGTTCAATTTTACAAAGCGCGATAATCGCCTAAATTTCTGCGGGCGACTCAGAAAACTGACGCGACCTAAAGTGACAGAATCATACATACATACATACATACATACACACATACATACATAAACTTTATTTTTTCTCGAATTTAAGAGTAGCTTTTAGAAGCTAATTTTTTTTCCGAGACAAAAATAACAAATAACAAAATATACAATAGAAAATTATACAATAACGTTATAAAATCCAATTCTGTGCAATAACTTAACTTAACTTAAACGAAAGGAAATTATAACGGTAAACGTGGTTTGGATATCGGATCGAAGTTAAATTTATACAATTCTACTGATGTACTTATTCAAATACTGCAATCTGATTGGCTGGGCTATCGAAAACTTACATTCCTAAAAAGACTAAAACAAGGAACGTCAGCGGCTTGTTAAGTTGAGGT
>JAEMPF020028242.1:0-10605 GCA_022496165.2 Catalaphyllia jardinei | reverse complement strand
TTCCCGCATAGTAATTACCAATTGTTTATCACTTGTTAATTTTTTGCTAATATATGTTATCACGCCGTGTTATGTAATCATCTTTGCAACGTTATATAATCTTTTATACTCTAAACTTACTTAAGAAAATTGTAAATTATTCACTTGCACTGCAACTGATGAAGGTCACTGACCGAAACGTCTTTTTATTAAATTTTTTAACTTTTTAGATTTTTTTTATTGTATGTATATATTTTCTTTCGCTCGAAGTTGTCCGTCCTCGTTTTTATACTAGTCTATATATATATGTATATATTATTTTGAAATCCAACGATTTAGTCACAAGTAAGTAGGATCCAAAGGATACACAACGCTTTGCTATGTTAATTGAGTAGTTTCAAATGAAGAAATAGCGACAGCGAACTACTAACTGATCCATTTTGAATGAAAAAACATATATATGCCGTGAGTGGGAATCGAACCCGCGTCCCCCTGGTAACTAGTCGGGTGTACTACCACTGCAACATCACGACAACCCTGCTGGCAACAGAGCGATCGATGAGGTAATTGGTTAGCCGCGGGGTTCCCTGGCGTTTAATCGTTTAGGAACATGACATACATCGGATTATCCAAGGATGATTCATAGGCTAGCAGCAAATTATATTAATTATTTTGAATGAAGAAGCTGGAAACCCAACGATGTAGTCACATGTTAGTAGGATCCAAAGGATACACAACGCTTTGCTATATTAATTAGATAGTTTTGAATGAAGAAATAGCGACAACGAACTACTAACTTATCCATTTTGAATGAAAAAACATTTATATACCGTGAGTGGGAATCGAACCCGCGTCTCCCTGGTTACTAGTCGGGGGTGTATATCATATATATCATGTATATATATGATATACATGAGACAGAATGAAGTAATGCGTTAATAGATATAAAGGGGGTGTTGAAAACAAGAACAGCATGAAACTTGCACTACATAAATTTAAATTATCATCATCATCATCATTAAAATTATTATAATTATTGTCATCCTGTGTCAGCAGGACACACAACAACATGCAATATATTATGGACAGAGGTTTTTCCATGACTTTGAAAAGGGAAACAAAATAGTGTCCCCAGTGCAAGGGTTGCCCTACCTGTTTGTAAACAGAGCCTTAATTTCATTTATCCATTTTTGGTTATGTTTAGCAAAAACATATCGAGTGACTGATGTTGCGTGACAGGCAAATTTAGTCTATCATGATGTCTGCACTTATTATAACTGTCACCACAAGCATCGAGAACAGAACACAACCATGACAAAAGTGAGTTGAGTTCAAAATCTCTATAGTTCTTCCTATAAGGAAATCAATACAACGAGAAATGGAAATCACCCCATACATAAGAGTAAAAACTGTCATATGAGAAAAAGACTGGAGTTAGGGAAAGTTCATTTATTATGACAAGGGGGTGTTACGATACCGCGCCACAAAGGTGGGCCCTCTTTAACAAATAGAAACACAATGCATAAACAAACCGGAGAAAACCCGTAACGACCAAACATAAGTTTAAAAAAATATATATTTATTACAACAACTACACAGTTAAACTAAATTATTAACCTTAATTAGATTACAGGAATATAATAATAAAATACTACAGCGTTCTAATCTGGTTTAAAAAAATACACTTTAAAAACAAACGTTTCGTAAGTTCAGTTCAATTGACCCTGCGTCTGAAGTCCTTGTGCTTGATCTTGAACCCAACCAACACAACCAACCAAAACACCCGTTCAGTATACTCCCAGTTTCCACTTACTTCATTATGTCACAACTTATCTCAGTCCGTAATTCTTCCACTTTTCTTCTCCTATTTAATCCGGCCAGCTTTCTTCGACAGCACTCTTCACTCGTCCTTCTATTCCTTGACCAGCTTTTGCACAAATGTCCCCCGGCAAATGGCTCTTTGTCGTGAATTAGGGATGGCTTACTGATGGCTTCTCAGTAAATGAAAAATGTGTTCCCGGTCGCCTTCCTCGCACTTGCTAACGTCGCTCGTAACCACACTAAAACCTTCTTGTACACAGGAAACAAAACTCAACTCAACTCAACTCACACCGATCAACCCAAACTTCACAATATATGTAGACGCAAGGTGTATTATAGAAAAAGGAAAGAAAAACTATTGGATAAACGATTGATTACAGATTACGCAATAAAAGAATACAGGTTACGTAATAATAAGTGCTATGAATAAATACATTTTTAAAGAAGCTGATGAATAAATATATATATATACACCTAACAATACTTACCTGACGCGGGATTTACCTGTCGGAGGATAGTATCCGTTTGGCAAGAGCTACCTACCTGGCTTTACTGCTGTCTTGGTGGACCTTGTGTTCTCTTCTGGAGTGGATCATTGTGGTACAGGATTGGACATCTTTGGTATTGTATAATTGCGTCCTGAATTTGTTCTCTTTTATTTCCGGTGACCCGCCCAGGGACTTATGCTTGGCCTCCTTGGCCATAACCTGGGGTAAGCCGGCTTTCAATCGTTTGGGGTCACCCATCCGGTTTTCTCTTTCGCGTGGGTGTTGTCACCCATCCGGATATTCTCTCTTCTGGCAGTTGCGTGCGTTCTTTCGCATTTCTTCTGCCTGTTTTTTGGCCTTTTGTGTGTTTTGCGGCCATTTTCGGGGCCGTTCTTTTTTACCCTTTTTGGGCTTTTCGGGGCCCTCTTGCTACTTTTTGGCCGTTTTCGGGGCCTTTTTGGTTTACTGTTTTTGCTATTCGTCTGCCTGTCTTTGGTTTTCGTGTTTCTGCTTTTCTTTCCTTGTTGTTTTTTCCGATTAGTGCTTGTATTAGTAGGAGTAGTCTTATTTACATAATGAACAATCAGCGCCGTACTGTGAACATTCATATTGGTAGAAAATTATCTGGTAAATCTCGCGATGAGATTCTGGAGGCTGTTCTAAATTGTTTTGGTGATTATAATGTTCATTGTGTGCAGCAGTGTTTTGACCTTGTTAGGGTCACTTTTGATTGTGAGGAAGCGGCTGTCTCCGCCCTAAAAGAAAGGGGTGTGAGACTTTTCGATATGTGGTGTAGGATGGATGGTGGTCCTCCTACTACCATTGTCCATTTATTTGATTATCCTTACGAGGAAGATGAGGAGTCTGTTGGTGACTTTTTCGGTACTTATGGGACTGTTAAATCTGTTCGTTGCCAAAAGTACGTCACACGCTCCAAGGTGTGCACTGGCACCTGTCTGATTGATTTAGTTATGTCTGTTATGCCTCCCCGCCAAATTAACATCAAGGGTTATATGTGCCGCGTGTGGTTTAAGGGCCAGCCCCTGGTCTGTAATTTGTGTAGTGGCAAGGGTCATCGGGCTGCTGAGTGCCCTAACAAAGATAGGTGCCGGCTATGTGGCTCTAAGGACCATTTTGCTAGGAACTGTACCAACCCTTGGAATAATCGGGGTTCTAGTGTTGCTGCTTCATCAGTGGATAACACTTCTGCTGATCGAGCTACTCAAGCTGCGGGTGGTGTTACTCCTTTGCCTAGCACCTCTGCTGAGCGCGCTGCTACTGAGGACGCTGGGTCTGGTACTGGTGAGGTTGGCGATAAAGCCGTGGATGGTGCGACATCAGGTGCTGCTGGTGTTGGTGGTGAATCCAGCTCCGTAGATGCTGGCTCCAATGGTGCTAGTAGGGAGCCTATGTCTACTACGGCTGATCTCTCTGCTACAGATGAGGTCCTTAATGATCTTTTTGAGGGTGATGATGACGGGTCCTTCATTGACATTACTGAATTTTCATCTGCTTCTGAGCCTTCCTCCCAAAATATTTCTCAATTTACTGATGATAGCCAAAATATTCTTCGTAATGTGCCTAGTAAATCAAGTATGGGTAATAATTTAGTTAAGGATAATGTTACTGGTAATCATACTTTAACGTCTACTAGTAATGGTAGCTCTAGTGTAATCATAGAGAAAGTTGCTTCAGCAAGTAACGGCGCTGCTGATCCTAAAATTGTCTCTTCTAAAATTGGTGTTCCTCCCAAAACTCCTGTCGTTACCATCGTTGATGGTGATGACGATGTGGAGTCTGTGAAGGAGAATGGCCTTATGGATACTAGTGGTGGGTCTCGGAAGCGTAAAAAGTCTCCGGGTGACTTTGATTCTTCTGATGGTTCTCTTCCACTATCTCTGCAGACGGAGGGTTCGCTTTCCACAAAGCGGGCTGCTGGTGATCTTTCCGGTTTAGAAGTTCTCCCGTCTTTGCGTTGATTTTCTAGTCCTCCTTATCCCCCATTATGGCTTTTCAATTGGTCACAGTAAACGCAAATGGATTGCGTGATGATAATAAGCGGATGGATGTTCTACAATGGCTTAGTCACCTTTCAGCGGATTTTGTTTGCCTTCAGGAAACACATGTCTTGTCGGCTGACGAATCCAATGTGTGGTTCTCATCCTATGGCTGGCTATCTGTGGTCTCCCCCGGTTCTCGTCACTCTTGTGGGACAGTTCTCTTGTTTCGGCCCTGCTACCAAATTCTGAACTCCTGGTTTGATTCTGACGGTCGTTTTGTTTTGGCCGAGTTCTCCTTTCGTAGCATTACTTTTCGCATTGCCTCCTTGTATGCTCCCAACCGTAATCCTCAGCGTGATGAATTTTTTTTATCCTGTGTTCCCGTTATTGACCCCTTGATTCCCACTTTCGTGTGTGGCGATTTCAATGCGGTCTTTGACAGAGCCCTGGATCGCCGTGGTATTTTTTCTCCGGGCTTGGGTAGGGAGAGCTGTGACACTTTGCTATCCTTCTTTCAGGATTGTTGTATTATTGATATCTGGCGGTTGCTACATCCGGACACCTCTGGCTTCACTTGGCTTAGCCTGATGAATCGGTTTCATCGCGTATTGACTTCATTGGCTGCCCTTATGCTTGGGCTCCTTTTTCTAACTCCTGTTCCATCACTCCGTGCCCTTTTTCCGATCATTCTCTTGTGTGCCTCCATATTACTGTCCCGGAGGTCTGTCCTCGTGGCCCTGGTAAATGGAAGTTAAACACTAGTATCCTTGAGGAGGATAGTTTTGTTTCGGCGGTTAAGACATTATGGTCCAATTGGAGATTGCGTAAATTTAGTTTTTCGTCTTTGCAGAATTGGTGGGACTTGGGTAAGTCTAAAATCAAGGGTATCGCTATTAATTATTGTACCAAATTCGCTTCTGAGCGGGCCCTGAAACGTAATCTTCTTGTCAATTTGGCCTCTCACCTTAAGTCTCGTATAGACTCTGGTGCTGTCCTGTTTCGATGTTCTTGAATCAGTTCATTCCCAAATTGCTGAAATTGACCTAATTGCTGCTAAGGGAGCACAGATCCGTTCTCGGGTCAAGTGGGCGGAAGATGGTGAACAGTCAACTAGTTATTTCCTTCGCCTTGAGAAGAAGAACTCTTCTGACCGCTGGATTGCTGCTATGCGAAATTCGGACGGGCTTGTTGTTTCTGACATCTCATCAATTTGTTCCTCTTGGCGGTATTTTTATCTTGATTTATTTACTGCCTGTACCGTTGATCTTAGCGCTCAGTATGATCTGCTAGGCAACGTTGGTCTCACGCTTCCCCCTGGTGAGGTCTCATGCTGTGAAGGGCCTCTGTCATCTGATGAAGTTCTGGCCGCTTTGAATGGTATGGCCCGTGGCAAAGCTTTATTTGGCGTTCTGGGATACTCTTGGTGGTGACCTTGTCGATGTTCTCAATGCATCTTTTCAATCTGGGCTTTTGTCAAGGTCCCAGCGTACTGCGATTATTTCGCTCTTGTTCAAGAAGGGTGACCGTCTCCTTCATAAGAATTGGAGACCGAGTAGTCTCCTTAACGTTGACTATAAGCTTTGTGCTCGCACTCTTGCCGGTAGGCTTTTGAAGGTCATTTGCCATGTTGTGTCCCCTGATCAGACCTGTGGTGTTCCGGGGAGATATATTGGCGAGAATGTCGCCTTTTTGCGTGATGTGGTTGCTTTGGCTAGTGAAAAGGATCTCCCGGTGGCAATACTCTCCCTGGACCAAGAAAAGGCCTTCGACCGGGTCGATTGGCAGTTCCTTTTTTCTACTTTGAGTGCGATGGGTTTTGGCCCTTCGTTTATCTCCTGGGTCAAGCTACTGTATTCGGACATTCGCAGTACGGTTTTTGTCAATGGTCACTTTACTGATACCTTCTCCCCCAGTCGTGGCGTTCGACAGGGTTGTCCCTTGTCCCCCCTTCTGTATGTCCTTACTATGGAGGTGTTGGCATGCAATATCCGCTGTCATCCTAGCATTTCGGGCATTTGCCTGCCCAATGCTGCTAATCCTTTACCTGTTATATCTCTTTACGCCGATGATACTTCAGTTATTTCTACCTCAGACAGTTCAACGTGCGCTGTGTTTAACACCTATAGCAAATTTGAGCGGGGCTCGGGTTCCAAATTGAATCTTGATAAGTGTAAGGGCCTCTGGCTGGGTTCATGGTGTGGTCGTGTGGACTCCCCGGTCCCTATCCAGTGGACCTCCGTCAAAATTAAAGTCCTTGGCGTTTTCATTGGCAATGGGGACTTGGTGGAAGCTAATTGGCGGCCGCGTGTATGTGCTGTGGAGAAGTGTTTGTCTTCTTGGCGGTCCCGCTCTCTCTCTCTTTCAGTGGCAAAGCGCTCGTTGTGAATGCTTTGGCCATGTCCAGGGTTTGGTATGTTGCCTCCCTGGTACATATGCCCCCTAGGATTTTGGCTGAGCTTGAGTCGCTTGTTTTCAGGTTTTTTTGGAGTGAGAAGCGTGATCTTGTGGCTAGGAATGTGATCATACATTCTTGTTTGGACGGAGGTTTTAATGTTGTGAGCACTAAATTTAAAGTGAACGCCCTCCTGGTCCAGTGGGTGCGTCGTTTTCTGTCGTCCCCAAATGTATGGGTCTCCCTCATGACGTTCTGGTTTTTCGATCGTTTTGGGGTTGGCCCTTTGGAGGTCTTTTCGGATCCTTTTCGTTTTTCATCTGGGCTTTTACCTCCTTTTTACGCCGCTTTGCTTAAAGCCTGGTGTGATTGTGGTGGTTCCGTTCTAAATGGCCAACTGGTCATTGGCTCCTTGTCCATATCTCCTTTGGTTGCTTCGTCCCTTTCATGCAAGTCCTCATACCAGCTCATGTTGGATTTGCATCCCTGTCGTCCTCATTGTATTACCAAGTTTTCTCCTTCCTTTGGGCGTCTTGATTGGCCCATGATTTGGAAGCAGCTGTTTTTCTGCCCCATGGATCGTAAGGTGATTGATTTGAATTGGAAAATTTGTCATGGTGTACCTTATACTGCTGAGCGGTTGTCGTCTTTCGGCTATGCTGTTTCCCTGTCTTGTTTTTGTGGTTATCACACTGAGTCCCTTGAGCACCTTTTCTTTTCTTGCCCTCTGGCCCAGAGTGGAATCGCTTGGATTCAGACACTCTTATCAACTGTCTCCCCTCTGGCTCCTTCTCTTTGTGTTCGGCACTTGCTGTTTGGGTTCGACTCGGATGAGTTTCTTTGTGTTCCCAGGGTTTTTTCATACCTCCTTTATGTATGCAAGTTTTTTGTTTGGCATCAGCGTAATGACTTTCGCTTTTGCTCTGTCCCTCCTAGCGCTGTGCGCTTGCTCGCCGCTCTTCGGGCCCGGGTTAAGTTTTATCTCCCTCTGTTCTCTAAGCGGTTTGTCTCCCAGCGTCGTAGGCGTTACTTTACTCGTCAGTGGGGTGCTTCGGGCTTAATTGGCTCTTTCTCCCGTGGTTCTTTCGTGGTCCATTTTTAATTCTTGATTTTTGCCTTTCGTTATAAGTTCGTTTTTACCTCCCCTTTTTGTTTTTTGGTAAGGTGGGGTTCGACTCCCCGGCGAAGTTGGCGGGCCGGCCTCGTATGAGGGTGCCCCCTTGCCTTGGCGGTATTTTACTGGCTTTATTTATTCGTATTTAGGGTGGGTGGACATTGCACTGAGTCCATCCTGCCGCCTAAAACACACAAAAAAACTTTCATGACAGGGGGGAGGTTGAAGTTATTAAAAATTGAAGCTTGAAATTTTAGCAGCCCCCCTCGCTAGCGGTTAAATTTTTTAGCCCCCCCCCCCCCGTAAGTAGTCGAAAAAATTTCAGAGCCCCCCTCCTCCTTCAATTCCATTACTCCCTTTAAAAAGGATCGCTTAACTGTATTAAATATATTTGCCGTTATTGTTTTCAATGGTTTATAAGTTATGACAGACTTGAGATCCAGTTGTGATGAGATCACTGTTGAGTTCTCAAGTATTTATTGTCGCAGAGTGCCTAGCTCTACTCCGATGCTTCACACATAGTTTTCATGGTAGCGGCTCATCCATGACCCAACCCTCCAGCCAGATCTGGAAAATTGGCATGTCTTTGTTTCCTTGGTCTGAGGTGGCTCAAATGTGATCAACTGTAGAGTCTTCACCGGTGTCACTATCACCTTCGGCGTTACTATCTGTGGTCTGAAGTGGCTCAACTGTAGGGTCTTCACCGGTGTCACTATCACCGTCGGTGTTACTATCCGTGGTCTAAAGTGGCTCAACTGTAGAGTCCTCACCGGTGTCACTATCACCGTCGGTGTTACTATCCGTGATCTGAAGTGGCTCAACTGTAGGGTCTTCATCGGTGTCACTATCACCAATGACAGCTAAGACATCGCCATCAACCAAGTCAGATTCCCAAACAAAATCACTCTCAGGGTAAGCTGGCGTGTCTTCTGAGGTGGCCTCCTTGTTATTTCTGAGATAGAAATCTGTGGTGTAAAAATTTCCGGAGCCCCCCAGTCAATATCTTCAAACCCCCCCCCTCCCTTGTCATATTAAATGAACGTTCCCTTAGTAGAAGAAACTAAGAAATCAACACCAACGCACAAGAGTAAGAAATCGTAGTAATTTTCTTTTCAGTCGTCACATTTTGACAAAAATAAAAACAGAAATTGTACCATTCTACAGCCAAAATCTCTCAACGTCTGACCTCAATACAATAGTTTACCATTGCAGCTGACCTCATAATGACGTCACAGTAACGTGTGCATATCATTTTGATAACATCATTGTACTGAGCACATAAAATTTGATATCAAGCAATGGATTAAGTTGTTTTTTACTTTTATTGCACGAATATCCAATGGTTTCCCATTGGTAAAACCATCTACAAAGAAAAGTTAATTCATTCATTCTCTTTTTAATGCTTTTAACCACAGATAAAACATGGAGAACTCATGACATGAACTTCAATAGCGTGATAATTCAAATGGTCATATGTAATTTTGTCCGCTGAAAAGCATGCTGTTAACAGAAGGCTTCAAAAATGTAAGTGTGGTATAAGAATGATTCCGTAACACATGGTAAACTGTTGGTAAACATATAGAAACATGCCTTCTGAGCTTAGAAGCTACTTTTGTGACATAGTGTCTCGTTTTAATTCCTGTTGTACAAAGTTTTTGTTTACTTTTTCAGTCAAGCTTGGAATAACAGTTATTTAATGCAGATAAATGAAGTTTTTCCTGCGGTAACCACAAGTAACCACAGGTAACCAAATGATGGTGGTTTACCGTGGTTGTCCGTTGATTTTCCTGTACGGCAGTTGTTTTAATTACTCCAAGATAGCCTGCTTTGAGAGTGCCACCAGTAGTTTGTATTTCAACAATTACTTTATTATTTAATTCCTTTTACAGGTGGAGACGACTGACACCCCAAATCAGCGATGCCAAGCACGTATGTCTCGCAAGATTACATGTCCAAAAAAGTTGACAACTTCCTTAAATTTACGTACTAATGAGAAGGCCTGCCACAATTTTCCCATGAAAATAAACTGGATACCGGAATAAAGTGATGTCAGAAGTTTCAATTAAGTACTACACCAGTTATTGTAGCAGAAACAAGTTTACTGTTTCAGACAATGAGCGACAAAAGTGTTAAGACACTTTGCAATGAAATTCGATTTTCTGTGTCTTGGAAACATTTCCCTCCTTTCCCACAAAACAGCGCAGATCACAGCACCTACACAACATTGAATTGGGGGGCTGGGAGTACCTACGAATTAACGCTAAATGCAAGTAATTTAGAACAAGTGCTTCATATCAAAAAGTGTCACCCACTGTAGTCAGTGGAGTGTCTTTGGGCAGGATATTCTCCTGTCAATTCCGGGAAGCCAGGAAGTCGTTTCAGAAAACTACCTAATTATTTATGCAACAGTAAGGTAAAGTCTGCATACGGCTAATTGTGGTCTATCAGGGGGGAGCTTATCACGGTTTCTATAGCATGAAGCGACTAAGAGTACTTCTACTCCTTCCTGGATAGGAAGCTAGTCCATCGCAGGATTCCCCCCAGCATTAAATTTACCGCTACCCATTTATACATCTGGGTGGAGAGAGGCACCTTGAGAGTAAATTGTCTTGCGCAAGAACACAACACAATCTCCCCGGCCAGGACTCGAACCCGGACCGCTCGCTGTGGAGTCGAGCACACTAACCATAAGGCCATCGCACCTCCCACAACAGTACTTCTGTGCAACAGTACTTCCATGAAATAGTCATTTAAATATATGAAATGTGTCATTTAAGGTGGCTTTAAGATCGCTCGTAATCTGCGCACAAT
>JAEMPF020001050.1:32301-43077 GCA_022496165.2 Catalaphyllia jardinei | reverse complement strand
CAAAAAGTTGACTAGATATCTAGTATCTATCTTAGCTGGGGAGTTCACTCTCAAGCAGATACTTGTAGACGCAGAAATATTACCACAACTTGGTTTGATTGCGTGTCCTGTGCACTTAGTTTCATTGCGTGACAAACATTGGCGACCTATCTTGGACACGACTCCGCTAAATTTTTTTACTTGCAACTATACATAATTGTATCGTCGTTCTTTATCATGCAGTCAAGATATCTCAGTTACTATTCATATAGCCGTATGAATTTAAAATATGGTTAAAACTGCCAAAAACTTCGATGTTTCCTGCAAGAGCCGTAAGGTATGCTTGTTTATTGCGTCATTTGGTTACACATTGTCAAAGCGATGGTAACAGTTTGAGTGAGAAAATATGGATAAAGCCCCATCTAAAGCCACACGATTTACAAGGAGAGCTTATAATATTGAATTTTTCATTTAATAAGATGCTTCAACAGCAGAGACTCTAACTAGATTATTTGTAGTTGTTGGCACCTTGAGGTAGCGAATTTCCCGAAATAGAGCGGCCATTTTCCGCGCAGTAATTGAAAGCCCCAAACTAATCTTTATATCTTCGAAAAGAACAGTTCTACTAATCACAACTTAAATCTCAAGTGATTCGGAATTATACCGGACAGGGAAAACTTGTCTTGAAAAAACGCTCCAAAATTAGATTTTGAAACCATGAAATATTGGTCGTTTTTTAAACACGCGCTGTGAATCTGTGAACTCAAATTTAGATGAAAACTCCTGATTTTCAGCTTAAATGATTTTCCAATACCTCCCATACAAATACACAAAAACAAAAAAAAAGAGAACTTGGTTTTACACTTTTCAGGAGCGAAATTCTTGTGCTGATACTCGGCCCTTTAATGTCCACCATTTTGCAGCGGTTGCAATCATGCACAATTTTTCCAATTTTTTGGGAAAACAAAAGTAGATCTGAACAAAACAAATACAACACGTTTATTAACTCATCATGGGTATCTCTCAGCAAAAGATGAGGGAAATCACTTTTTCAAGCTTGTGCCACTTTTTTGTGATCTCACGCGGTCTTCGAGGACATTCTCTCTTAATTTTTACGGTTTCCTAAGAAATGGCGCCCGGAAGATTACGCGTCATATGAAAATTAATGTTATTTAAGATTAATAATTATAGACTCACTAACCTTGTTTTTGAGACAAAAATTGTAAAGAATTCGTTATCCCGAACGAGAGTAGTGAGGCTATTTTAAATACTAACAAAAGAATTATTTAAGGGCAGCTATTTTTTGTATAGAGTCTATAAGTACAATCCAACTAGGGCTTAACTGCAGAATACCCTGCCACTTATTTGCATCTCATTGAATAAGAATAGCATCTATTGTGTTCTGTTTCGTTCATAAAAAAACGCCGACCAACGAAAACAATAGTGGTACAGAATGGCAGGGTATTTAGCAGTTACTACCCAACTAGTGGACTAATGTAAATCCTACATTTTAATTAGCTACCTTACTACAGGACTATTAGTAATAGTTCCAGCGAACTTAAGCAAACCACGACGGCTACGGCAACGGGAACGCTGCTAAATAAATGGTTTAATGAGCAGAACAATGGCTGTGCACGTGCGCCATATCTCTTTGTACATTTTGTTGCCGTTCTCTGCCAAACAACACCGTGAAATGACGAAGTTTTGCGTATTTTGGAGAACCTAGGCCACGGCAGAATATATTTTGGATTTCCTTATAGAATTGGTCGCTGGCATTACATATTCAGTTTGAGCAGGTTTTTAGACAGATTTGCGCTCTAAATGGGTTTAAAGTTTCTTATCAATGCTATGTATATGGGAGGGGTCTTAGTGGCTGGCTGAACATGACACTTGACTACCTGGTTCTAATCTCACCCCAGTATCAGAAACAATCTTTGGGGGCACTAGTGAAGTAATATTTGACTTCAGTCAGTACTGTGATATTTTATTGAGTGAATGGGAGGACCAGACGGAAAACCGTATGCCCTGACCGACAGCCAAATATTTGAGGGTTGTCCAATACTCCGATAAATTCAGTTAGCATTGTATTGTATTATATCCACATAACAATAGATTAACAATAGATTAACAGACCAATACAGTTGAGAAGGACACAATACAATAGAATACAATACAATGCTATGCATAAATTTGTCAGAGAATTGGACAAGTATGAAATATTTCCCGAGTGGCCCGATCTCGCTCAGTAAATAAGCATTTTATTACATGACCACTTAGTGTTTGAAAGTTTGAAAATTTTGTTTGAACCTAAATAGGACGTGACAACGTAACACCAGAGGGCCGTGCATGGAACAACTATAAAAAAGATTCCACTATAAAAGCTCCTCATTCGTTAATTTCCTTCAGAATCCGGCAAAAAACTCATAATACATCGATCGCAAAATCACGGCTCATTTCTCTTTTTCTTTAGATTTGAAGCACACAGCAACAATTCATATTATCTGGAAATTTTGAAAAGATAATCACGAGTCCTGAAAGTTGACGTTCAAGGGGTTACTGAGAGGCAGAAAAGTCATTCAAAAGCCGTAAATGTTGGCCGTAAGACCTTCACGCCAACCTCGTCTGTAGCACCACGAGGGGTTAATCCCTGCAAAAAGTCGCGGGGCAAGTCCTATTGTGTGAATTGGCCATTTTTGCTCCAAAATTTAGCCGATAGGACCAAAGTTACTAGTCCCACGAATTCAAACTGGTTTGAGTTTATTTGCTACAAGTCCTTGCGATTTCTCCTTAAAAACGCTTCGTGTGGACTGTTCGTTTGACAAGTCCCTGCGAATAAGTTCCTTCGTGTAAACTCTTCCTTTATGGGATAGTTACCGGGACTAGTCCTTTCGTGTGTGTGTCAACCTTAAAGCTGTTCCAGTTATTCCCATTTTCATTGGCTAACTTGCCTATATAAAGCCGACAGCAAGTTGACATAAAGCTGTCAAAAATGTGTCAAAACCATCACAACTTCATTTTTCGTTAAAATTGCTCACAAATCTTCTTCATCTGATCTAAGGATTCTATAAACTGTCGCTGTCGTTTCAAGCTATTAATCCAGCTCTCGAATGTTCTTAAGCAATGTAGAACAAGAGAATTGATGTCAATAACACAGATGTTGGCCGCTGCAGTTTTGTTGTCTAGATGGACTGTACGGCAACTTCTTTTGTTTACTTCACGGTGTTTTCTTGTGTACTCTAAATTCTTAGATACTGTTCCAGTGAAAGTTTCCTCTAAAGACCGTTTGCTTGTTCAGTTAGAATGTTCATTTTCATAACTCATTCTTAAGAAAAAAAAATGCATTTTCGTCATTAATTTTTTCCTCAATGGTTTTGCTGAATGCGCTCCTAGTAGGCAGGTTCGTACGCATTTCTAATAGGGTTTTACGCGTTTTTCCAGCTTGGGGAATTTAAGACAGCAAGACGGCGACACTGAAGACAACGTCGATTATATTAATATATATTTTACTTACGAATCTCGCGATACACTAATGTCATTTACTTTGTTTTTAACTGGGAAAACTATCGCAAAACTAAATCCGAAACACAGCGATAAGTTTGAACAAAAAAAATTAAAAACTAGCCGTTGTGGTTTACGTTCTCCAGACAACGCAGAATTTAGTTATTTCACGTAGCTGTTTTGCAAAGGACGGTAAAGAAATGTACTAAGATTTATAACGTAGGTGTATAGCCATTGTACTGTTAATTAAAACCTTTCTTAAGTAATTATTGCCGATGCCGGTGCCGTCGTAGTTTTCTTTACAGTTAAGCCCCTACTATCACTTTTACGAGTAGGGCCCTCATACAAGACCTTCATTTTTATGGTTTTCCAAGAAATGGCGCGCAGGAGATTACAAGTCATATGATAATTAATGTTATTTAAAATTAATATTTCTAAGTACAATCCAACTATTGGACTAATGTAAATATTGCATTTTAATTAGCTACCTTACTAGAGGACTATTAGTAATATTTCCAGGGAACTTAAGCAAACCACGACGGCAACGGCAACAGGAACGCCGCTAAACAAAAGGTTTAATGAGCAGAACAATGGCTGTGCACGTGCGTTATATCTCTTTGTACATTTTGTTGCCGTTCTCTGCCAAACAACAACGTGAATTCACCAATTTAGACCACGACGGCAAGTATTTTAGATTTCCTTATGGAATTGATCGCTGGCATTACATATTTAGTTTGAGCAGATTTGAGACAGATTTGAGCTCTGAATGGGTTTAGTTTAGTTTAGTTTAAATCCATTTTTGCCAGGCGTCGTCCCTGGCGTCGCCGTCGTCAGTGCTTAAGTTCCTTACATCGGGTGGCGAAATTCGCCAATTTTTCTTTCGCTTTATTCCGAAATAAATATTTCTTCAACTTTCATTTGCTAACTTTATTAATGCCTTTTCTGCCCGACTAGTTTGATAATAAAACAATTGAACCCTTTGCCCTCAATGGTCACGTGTCAATGGCCCATTCGGCCTTGCCTCATGGGCTATTGATCTGTATCCTTTTCGGGCTGTCTATTTCCGAGTTCCCTTGTGCCTCTGTTTCAAAGCGAGTCTAAGTGCGAAACCATTCTTATTAAAATGACTTTGATTTGTATGAAAATAAAACTGTATGCAGAACTCATTTTCATATGAAAAGTTTCGCAATGAGACTCGTTTTGATCCAGAGGCACAAGGGAACTCGGAAATGGTCTATGGTTAATTTGTGGAATTTTACTACTATACTAATGCAAATGTTGTAATCTAATTAGCTGAGCTATTGCATACTATCAGCCATTATAGTTCACCACTAAATTGTCTTTTGTCGTCATTGGTCAAAAATGATCACGTGGTAGGATCTCGCGCAGGCACTACCTGTCCATAGAATGCCCTAGGGCGACTATCAGACGATAGTGCCCGCTCAGCGGAAGTGGCTCGTCAAAGGCAGCTTTCTCCTACAGTTTTTTTTTAGATAAGATGAAAAGAATTTATCGTCCTAAGTCGATTTTAGTTAGAAGAGAGCAAGAGAAGTATTTTATTGGGCTAAATACTGCGGTAAACTACGGTACAGTAAAACGTCAAGCGGGCGCAGACGTTTCAAGATTCGAGGTTTCCTCTTTAGATGGCTTCTTCTTTAGAAGTCAACAGTTGACATATAAAATTGTTTATACATGTATAGATGTAATATCATCTGAAGAGGATACAACGGGAAATACGAAACACCCAACGGTTGGAAACTTTGATAATAAATTCTAGTCATTTTCGATTTTGAGGCATGCCGCTACGGGAAAATTGAGTGCTGAACAATAAAGAATATAGAGTGTTTATGTCTCGGAACTATCGGTCTGAAAGCCCTTGGCAATTTGATGTACTTAAATTTGTTTTAAGAACATCAAATTTCCCCGGGGCAACTATAAGCCGATAGTTCCTCGACAGAAACACTCCTTATTCATTATTGTTCAGCACTAAATTTTTCTGTAGCGGCATGCCTCAAATTAGTGTTCGGTGGCTGTAACTGGTTTATGAAATGGCGACGCTCTTTTCGTTTTGCCAAGGTTTTGGAGGAAAATTTTGATGAAAATGGATAATTAAAATCCTGTCCTAAACGAAGGACATTTACGGTTTCTTGACTTAAAAAAGTTGAATTATTGAAAAAAAGGATGCGCTAGCGTGCACGGCTTCAATTTTAAATGCCAACTCAATCCGGCCGATCTTTTTAAGGAAACCGTTATTTGAAGTAAACTTTAGTAAGAATTATATTAAAGCAAGAGAAAATGACGTGAGAGAACATATCCCCGTGCCCTATGATAATCTTTTTTAATCTATTTTAAGCTTCGCGTCACGCTGTCAAAGTTATTTTTAGTCTAGGCCCCCGATCACGCAAGCAGTAGTAAAGTAGCTGGGGGTCCCAGCGCATTTTCCATATTGTTGTCTGTGTTGGTTTTTTTGTGCTGTATTTCTCCAACAATTAATCAACTGCTGGAAAAACCAAATGTTAAAAAACCAAATGCTGAAACCAAACCATAAACCAAAATCTGAATCAAACCATAAACCAAAATCAGAACCAAACCATAAACCAAATCTAAAACAAAAAAATATAATCCAAACCTCATCAAATTTGGAACCAAATATAGGAATAAAAATATAGGAATCAAATGCGGAACCAAGACCAAAACCCGGGACATCAGTCTGGAACCAAATCTTAAATTATGCAAACTATCTGAAAACTAAATTTGAAACCATTAAATTATGAAAATTATTGGAAACTATTAAATTATAAAAATTATTGGAAACTATCTGAAAACTAAATATAAAATTATTTTATTTTTTGATTTTATGTTTTTGAATTTTTTTTAATGTTTTTATGTCCATATGCAAAGCTTGTGATTCCATCTTCATGCAAGTATCTTTTGTCGTCAAAACAGCTGAGTGATACCTTGTTGATTTCATAACTTCCAAGTTCATGGTTTTCACTTCTGATTGTTTTCATCTTGTGATACATCCGTTTGTTGTTGAGGAGTGTTTCTTTGTAGTCTTCATGTGTGATGTTCTTTTTGATGACATTCTTCTTAATTCCTTTGGCTGTCTTCCCTCCTATTTGGTTATCTTTCATGTAGCTGTACATCTTTGATCTCAAACCAATGAATTCACATATTGGAACTCCTGCGGTTACTTTCTCCTCCGATTACTTTCTTATTCGTCTTATCAAAATACGGTGAGCGTTTAGAAAGTGTCGAATTTGTCTTTGTCATTCCAAAAGTCTTGATATACATCCTCAGCTTCGATTTCATAATTCAAGCTGTCTGTGTCTGTGAATAGCAACTTGGTTTTGTCTCCATAATTCTTTTTAATGTAGGTATAATGAAAATCATACATTAACGTCTTGCTCAAATCTAAGATGCACATTCCCACATATTCTGGCCTGTTAAGGGTGAGTGTTTCTTTGATCTTATGCACAGCCACCAAATTCTCATTGAAGATGTTACTACTGACATAAGTTGGCTTACTGGTATATTTCAACAGTTTTTTTTTATCATCAGTGACTAATCTAACATCTACTCGCTTTCTGAGATTTTCCATCGTTTTACCGAATACTTTATTGTTCATAAGCTTGAAGAAGTCTTTCTCAAAAGCATTCTTAGCATTCTTACGTTTCTCAGTATTGAAATCAATATATTGCTTTAACCAAGGGGATTGATTGAACTCTATTACTCGATGGACTTTAGTAACCTTCAAACCGAGATTAATATATAATTGGAGGTTCCTGTAATGCAATACATACTTTTCTTTCTTCCCTGAAGTTGGTATAAGCTTGTGGACCAGACCGGTTGATATATTTTATTTCTCAGATATGTTTTTACTCAGATAACATATCATTGGTTACTTCCACCTTTTCTGCTGCAAGTTGATAATCATTATGAAGATCATGTAATTCTTCTGGATACTTAAGATCAACTTCTAGTATCAAACCCTTCTCACTATCTTCTTTGTACTTGGCAAGGTTTATCTTATCAATCTGTTTTTGTGTCATCCATCTGAATCCACCTGTTGGTAGATACTGACTCATAGCCCAACCGTCAAGGCTATTAGCATCAAGATACATGATATACTTTGGGGACGCCTTCTCATCGTATTTTCTCATCTATTTATTGTTTGCTTTACCATAACGATTGGCTATATAGCTGATACCACCACGCATACCCTTTTCAATGAACTGAAACATATCAATATCAGTCATGAGCTCTAATTTGATGTTCGTCATCTTAAACATTGCATCCCATGACAAACCTGGAGATGTGAAATAATGGCATGGATCCAGTTTATAATGTCCAAGACATGTTTTCCTGAAGTTTTCGAATACATCAGCTAACATGAGGACGTCAGATGCAAGGTATAAGTCATGGTACTCACCCATATTTTTGAGAGAGAATGTATTCCACACATGTTGGGCATGTTGATAGTCTTCATCTCATATGTGTTTGTCATTTAATATGCTGTAAAATTCTGCTTTTGGTGGTAGCTTTTCATTGAATTTATTGAAAGTCATATGGGTAAACTCCTTTTCTATCCATCAGATCAAGCTCTTGACCTTCAAATACTTTAGAGGTGTATTTCAGATTGGTATGGTTTGGATTCATGCAGGCTTTGTCTTTATTCTTACAATTTTTGCATTCACTGCATGGCAAGCTGGTTTTATGTTGTATTATCTTTCCTTTATTAGTGATATGTCGTTTTATGCACTGACCAGGTTCACATGTATCGCATTTTCCGCATTTAGTAATGTTCTCAACAAGCTTTTCAAGACTTGAACCCATGAACTGGAAACTATCAATGAAGGTCAGGTGATTGCCAAGCATGAAAGTTATATACTTTTCCATGTTGTTGGGTATAGCACTGATGTTCATTTGACATTTTTCACCTTTCTTATTTGTGTATGTTTGCTTCTTAACAATGACTCCGATCTCTTGCATGATGAAATGAGAGTCATACCCACGGAGATTATGAAATATAACAGGTATTTTTACTTCTTCGGGGTTAAATCTGAGTTTCAAATTGCATTCTTGATGGGCTGAGCCTCTGTATTTACCAGTAATATGGCAGTGGTCTCGAACTCGAATATCTTTATCAGTATAATTTTTATCGCAAATATGACATTCTTCAGCTTTTTGAAATTTCTCTTCATCATCTTTCATCATTCTCCATGGTTTATTGAATTCTTTTTTCATAACCTTCTTGCAATATTTGACTTCTTCCAACATGGCTTCCATGAATTTGTACACAGCCTTTTCACCTCTGAATATTGTGGTAGGTTTGCTGTATTTATCGTCATAGCAACAGACAACCTTGTAACCGTATCCACAGTCTGTATGCTTCTGGTATGCCTCTGTATATGATTTGTTATTATTGGGTTGGCAACCAGATATCTTTTCTGTTATGGCCTCAAAGTCTGCATAGATCACAAATGGTACGGCCTGTTTTTTGTAGAAGTTGTTGAATTTTAATATGTTGTTATCCTTATTAGGCATTTTTACTGCTTGTGTACCATATACTTGAATGTAATTATCTTTGTAATTGTTCAAGCCTCTTTTAGAGCTGAAACACTGAAGACAATGCATGCAGAAGTGCTTCCTTTCTTTGTGCTTTGTTTGCTTGAACATAAACGAGTTAAAATCTTTGATGAGCACATAATGTTTCTTATCATCTTCAGTTATCAATAATAAATTCATGTGTCTGCCATTTCTTTTGACACAAAGATGGGATATGGTTGTTTGTTTTCATATCCAAATACATTAATATTAATCTCATTTTGCTTTTCAGTTTTATTGTACTGCTTAGTGGTTACTGGGAATTCAATCCCAGTATAATCAAGATTTTGTATATATTGTTTATCAAATATTTTCATTCGCTGTGGATCTTTATCTTGAGGATTTACGCGTCTGATGTGGCACCATCTGAAGCATTCATTATCCTCATTTTTCATATTGATCAATCCCTTTCCACTGTTTCTGAGTTCTTGAGGAAGTTCAATATATGATGAGCCTTTCATTGGTTGATATTGTACAATATTAAGATAATGATTGTCAACAGATTCAATAGTCCAACCTGAACCTTCAGATATCTATTGAGCTATCATGTTTAAGATTTGCTGTTTTGATAATTGTAATGCTTCAGGGATTTCTGTGTTATTAATAATAGTTTGAGCTTTGCTATTGAAGTGTGTGGTTTATACACCATTTCATTATTTACTAATTTTTCGAATGTCACCTTGAGTGTTTCAACAAATTTGGGACCTTTCATCAATGTGAGAATGTTTGTGACATGATATTCGATGGCTTTTCTTGTATTTTGCAGTTGTTCAAGCGGGTCTTTGTTGTTTTTGATGCTGATTTCAAAAGATTTTGTGTAGCCTTTTAGAGCTTTAGCAACTTGCTCTATCTTAGTCCTTGGTAATGGGACTGGTTTCTTAGTCCTTGGTAATGGGACTGGTTTCTTAGTCCTTGGTAATGGGACTGGTTTGTAATCATCTCTGAACTCTGATGGTGGCTGAATTATGTTGTCTTCATAATCCTGTACAATCTGCTTTACATTCTTCCTTGGTAATGGGTTTGGTTTTTTGTTTCTTGGTAATGGGACTGGTTTGTGATCATCCCTGAATTGCAATGGTGGAAGAATTATGTTGTCTTCATAATCTTGTGCCATCTGCTTCACATTTTTTCTTGGTAATGGGACTGGTTTGTGATCATTCCTGAACTCTGGTGGTGGAAGAATTATTGTGTCTTTTTTGGTTGACTGTTTCATATTTCTTAACTTTGCTATTTCCAGATTTTGCTTTAACAACAATTTGATGAGATTTGGTGAGTTTTGAGAGATCGCGGGTGTTCATATGATTATTTTATTCTTAAGTGTTAATCATGGTGCGTTTAAAAATGTTGATAGTCAGAAAAAATAATATTTTTGGCTGTCGTTTGACAGCAAATAAACAGCATATACTGTGTTGATTGATGCAATATATTTTATATTATTTTTTATATATTTCTTGATCCTTTGTGGTTTGGGCATTTTTCATATGTTTCTTTGTTTTAAGATGGCTCAATTTTCCGGCTGAGGTGTAATTCCTATTTCCACATGCAGAACATCGCCATTCTTTATTCAACATGTACTTAGTCCTACATTGTTTGTTTGCTTGCTTTCTGTCTTCTTCACTGAAATATTTTTTCGGTCTTCCCATTCTATATAATTACTATATATTATTTTATTCTTAAGTGTTAATCATGGTG
>JAEMPF020001050.1:19801-27301 GCA_022496165.2 Catalaphyllia jardinei | reverse complement strand
AAAACAGTCAGGGGTCACCGTGCTTGTTTAAGAGAAAAAAGAGAATTTATTCGCTATCGAGCTTAGTTTGAAGGAAATCTCTTACATTTTGTACATGCACGCTCATGTGCGCGCGCTAATGACGCGAAAAGAAATCGTGCGCATTAGGGATTCGCAACGCAATGCTTAGGAATTACCGTAAGATTTTTGAAGTCCTAAAGTTTGTTTAGCTGTTGTGGTTTGCAGCTTGGCGCTGTAATGGCGCGTAATAATGTGTTTCTCTCTCACTAGTGTGACCTTTTACGTCATGCTAGCGGGCTGTGATTTGTGGATTTCGATCCGATCTGTCGATAACACGCAAGACTGACGAAAATTTTGGAAAGTTTTCGCGGGTGTTTTGTTTTCCAAAGTCGCGTATCAACGAAAACGGTGGTAAGTAAAACTGAATCAATTTCAGTCGAGTTTATCTCTTCGATCATTGCTGTATTTGAGAAAATTTCTGTGGAGCACACTTGACGAATTTCCTGGATATCTGCTACTCAATTTACGGTAAAAAAGTCTGATTTTGAGTGATTTGCAACGACTGACAGAAATTGTTTTTGTAGTACAACTTCAAACTTTGCATAAAAATTTCACACCGAAAAAACATTTCTAGAGAACTTAACTGGTGAACTAAATACAACTAAGTAAACATAAAGTAGATCGAAATAAATCTGTACTGTAATACATCTTTTTTGGCGTATTATCTGAGTTACTCTCGAGTTCGTTCGTTACATTTTTACGAATGGTTTGTAAACGGCGCGTAAGCCGATTTAATGACGAATTGTAATAGTTGAATAAACAAACCCACTTGTGAGTCAATTTACCGCAGGAAAAGCAGATAAAGACGTTATTGACCGGCTTAAGGTCGGTCCGTATTGCAAAAAACTATGACCTTAGGCTTGAAAATGCTGCCATCGGGCTGCGGCCTCGGCCAGCATTTTCAAGACTTCGGTCACAGTTTTTCCCTATACGGACCTCCCAGCCGGTTAATTTTTATCTTTCGCGAGGTCAGTTTTTTTGGGGCGTATTTCTCGGCGTTCATCTGATTCTAAAACCGTACAGATTATTCATTGCGTATTGGTCATCGATTTTTGATTTAGAAATAAATTCAACTTGATTATGTTCGCTGATCGAAACTGCCCTTTATCCCATTACTATCAATGAAGCAACAACGGTAAAGAAACAAAATGACCACTCTTTGTTTTATAGTTCTTAATTAGATAGCGATACGGTGTCAGAAATGTAGAATTTTGTCCTCGTCTGGGAATTCATCCTATTTAGCCCCGAAGAAAGGGTAAGGGGGCGGTGGGAGGTAGGTGTTAAAGGTGCCCTGACTGATTTTAAATTGTCCTCACATTGTGACTTTCTCAAAATCTATCAGAGTACGTTTGGGTACGTCAACTGTTTGGTCAGTGTCATTGACATTTCTGGGGAAACCATGTCTGCAAAGGATGTTTAACAGATTTCAAGCTTGCCGTTTACCCCTTAAAATGTGTCCGGCGTCCAAGGGATGTAGCTTGTCCGGTTTTAACTGTATATGTCTAAGCCCCATATCAAGTTGACGCTTATAGAGCAGCCTCAACTACCGTAAATACTCGAATTGGCGCCTCCACACAAACAAGCGCCCCTTCGAATATGGGCCCCTCCGATCGACCAGACTTTTCAAAACCACCTCCCTCCGAATTAATTCTGGAAAAGCCTTTCTAGATTTCCAGTAATAATTCTGCCTGCTGTAGTATAGTGTTGTGAGGCTGTTTTTTTCTGTCTTGTAGAATAATAATTTGTAACTCTGTAAATTGTTTTAGTTATGATTGTTGTAATGAGTATTTGATAAACAGGAAACTTCAATAATAAAGAAAAAAAGGAATGTGGCATCGTTTAGTCGTCATATAAAATTATGATGTTCTTAAGTCTCAGTCCCCTTTCCCAGGCTCACAAACCGTAAACGAAAAAAGAAAAAAAAAATAATATTGTTAAAAGAGACTACAAGGGTGTAAATTTAATTTTTATTACTTGGTATAATCTGTCAAATATTTTTCCTCGCGCGTGATTCCTCTAAAGGCGTCACGTGACTGAATATTCCCCAGCTAAAATTAGGGAATATCCGAGTATTGGTATATACTAAAACAGTGGACAGCTTTAAAGGTGCGCGCTGATTAGCTAGCCAAACTCCAAATATCCTGTGCTATTTACCTTCGCGCAACTCGAGCAAAAATGGCGTCCCCGTTTGCATCCATGACAAGTTAAGAAATCATACAAATTATTTTTTTTTGTGTGGCGTATATTATCTCACTGTTTTAGTATATACTAAAACGACCATCACCTCAGTGTCGATGGCTAGCGGTGGATATTTACCTCAACGCTGTGCGGCTCGTAAATATCCATCGCTAGCCACCTCCACTTCGGTGAATAGTTGTTAAATATTCATAATTTTCAAAACTGCCCCTATTGTGAAAGATTTGATGGATGATAAACAAAATAGCCTCCTGGTGGCGCAGAAATATGCTGTAGGAAAAATGATCACTTCTGGGAGCATATAATGTCCGCGGGCAAATATCCCCCATATTTAGCAAATGTAGGGTATTGTTTATTTATGATTACAGCTATAACACCGCTATCGCCGATACCTTAAATAATACAGCTGAACATAGTTTACCTTAAAGATTACACTATGATTTAAGTCGAGTCTCTGACTGTGACGTAGTCGTAGTTTGGCGAAGTGTAGCTACTAAGCCATGTTACATTTAATATACAGGTCTGTTAACAGTTGTTTAATGTTACAAAGATACTCACTCGCCATCTTTATAATATAACAAACATTATAAATTAGGGAAAGTACTTACCATGAGGACCATCAGTAAAAAGTAGCAGGAATCCCCTTATTTGAATGATAAAGTCTGAGTGGAATGTTATCAATATCTGGTGTCCAGTTAAAAGAATGTTCTGTTCAGTCCTCTGACCACAGTATTTACCAACCATCCTTCCGTCATTAACAATCTCTAGATAGTCCCAGCTATGCATAACAAATGGAAACAATTGACCGTTAATTACACAACTCAGTTACTTCGGGGTCATTAACTAAGATAAAGCAATCGGTGATCTCAAGTCCTTTATAGCAAACCTTAGTCGGAACCGTATTCAGAGAATATTGGCACTTTTTTTGGTACGGATTGACTTGTAAATCCTTGGAACACATATATACCAATTTACTTACAATATATAACGGTTACTTTTACTATATAACGGTTACTTTTACTATATAACGGTTACTTTTACTAGCTAGGTCTACATCTTTGGGGAAAGTTACAAGCAAAAGAGGTGGACAAGATGTCAGGCTGGCAAGGCGGAGAACAGCTTTCATTCTTTCCCATTCCTCTGGAATACAGAAGGTTTATTTGCACAGAGCTTTCAAAATGGTCCCTCGATCCCTGGAACTAAACGCAGCAACTCAAACCATGAATTCAGATGAGCTGCTTACTATGATGTAAATGCATGTAAGGGCCATTTGGTGCAGCTTTCGAATTAAGCAATATCAATATCGATTACATATAAGGCCCCGCTATCATGCTAACAATGTTACTTCCCAACTGTATTTACCATTCACACAGTGTTCAGCATGAGACTCAATGATTTAATGGATAGTTGCACGGTTCGATGCAAGCTGTGACGTACCCGAATCAATCAGGTACGAGTACCGTTATCTTGTTGCTCTGTCCAGAGTAAATGATTTGGCCCGAATACCAAATTCCATGTCCAAGTCTAAATTCGCAATGCATTTTCTGCAGCAGCATACAGTAGCAGTCATTCACTTAGCCTCCGTGTAGCCGTGTAGTAACTTAAATGTTGTCAAGCGCTGGTTCTTTTGGGCAGTTTAAACCGGTATCTGAGATATCGGATTCCCACACGGAAATCAAAATAAAACAGTTGTAATGAGTTATGTTTTTTTAACGTTTAGCTAAACTGATGACTCCCCGTGTTTAAATAAAGATTTATATTGCATTACCAAATTATAGTCTGTGATTTCCGAAAAACATCTTGTTGGTATGTAAACGAAAATGTACTTTATGGGTGGACTGAAAATACGGAAGGAATTTGATCGAGAAAACTTATCAATATATATCGTGATGTTTTCGTGACTTACCGTGAAAACAAAGGCAAATTTCTTAAAAGAGTCGCTTGCATGCTTCCAATTGTCTTATAAACAATGATATTGAGTGATTAACTTTGTAGCTTGCGCATGCACCGAGCCCTGAAACCCTTTCTTTATTCTCGTCCCCAAAGGCCGCACTCCTTTTGGTCAGCACCAAGAATTGCGACCTCTGGCTCGGTCCAACGACATTCTGGTTTTGAATGGCTTTGTGAACACCATACATTAAGACCAGAACCAATCAGATTTGTCAGCCTTGACTCTGAGCAACCGCAGAGTGACAGGAAGTCCGTGAATCGCAGACTTCCTGTGTTGGACCTGGCCAGAGGCTGCCATTCATGGTGCTGACCAAAAGGAGCGCGGTCTCTGGGGACGAGAATGCCCTACCTTTAACTTGTCAAGAATTATGGGAAATGTCTCAATTTAATAAAGTGATGCTACGACGAAAATCGTTTCCTATTTAAGCCATTTCATAGCATAAACAAGAAGTCCGTATGACAAGGAAAATGCCGTTTACCATTTTCGAATATCCTTGTTCGTTTCAGAGATATTCAAGTTTTTAAACTATGCAAATCAGCAATGTCTTGACATCATCTACTCAACCAAATTTGTCAAATACGATGAAGAAAGATATCTCAGCCAGGTTGAATAAGAATGTTTGATTCTTGACAGTATTACTCTACCAAATGTGCTCTACAATACAAGCCTAATAATTTTGTTACCATGGCAACATACTGGGGTTCCAGACTCCCCAGTATTAAAAGCTTTTCTGGCCACCTTTGGCGTTCCATTTTGATATTTGCTAATAGTACCTTATAGGTATGATCCAGCAAGTATATAAGTATATTAGCTTGGGTTCGTGGCCTCGTTGATTGTTTTTCGACCTGAAAATCACTTACATATTGAAATCAAGTGGGTGGGGACTGGAAAGGAGTAAATTGTAATGGTAAAATAATTTTCCATAGCCGTTGGCGTGTTTTCCGTAGAACTATTAGCCTACCAAGTTTCAGTGGTTTGTGCTGGAAATTGGCCAAGATATCTCTATTTATATACTCAATATACAATATTGGGTTGAGTGTATGACGTAATCAATCATCTCATCTACATATTTGACATATTTTAAAAGTTAAATTTCTCCAGAACTAATGCATACATTTGCAAACGGTAAAGGGCGTTTTTATTCCTTCATGGAATTCTATGCGATACATCTGAAAAGTTGTTCTTGGTGCTGAAAAATTTTTATCATTTGACTGATTATTAGCTGAGAACAGCACATTCGTAATTAAAGCGAGGAACTTATATTCCTCCAAGCTAGAATCCAACAAGGTTTTATATTTATACAATAATTCACGTTTTTATCTCATTTTTAGTTGCTTGTAATTTTTTTTATTTCATACATTAGTGTATGTTGAGGATAGCAGGGGTTTAGATCGAAATTGGGACACTAGTTTTTTTTCTTTCTTCCTTCACATCCCGTACTATTTTTAATTATTTGACTATTTCAAGTTAGCTGTTTGTGTATTTGAATTTATTCGTTCTTGTATTTTGGTAAAGAACTCATTAACCTAAACTAAATTAACCAGAGTTCCCTGCACATCCTCTCCACTCCTCTCCACCCACACCCAAAGAACATTGCAAGAGTCTAAGATTGCATCCGAGTTCTCTGAATATTATAAGTAAGCCTTGTAAAAATTTTCTGATTTGTTGTTCTTTGTTAAAACAAGAACAGTCTAATCAAATTTCATTCGGTCCACCTTAATAATAATAATAATAATAATAATAATAATAATGCCAGGAATTCATATGGGTGCAAAGATCAGCTCCTAATAAACAAAATGATCATTGAAGACTGCAAAAAGAAGAAGAAGAACTTGAGTATGGCTTGGATAGATTACAGAAAAGCCTATGATAGTGTCCCTCATGAGTGGATACTAAAGACCTTACAGATGTACAGATTTAATGAAAAACTAATCAAGTTCATGAAAGCCTCAATGAGCAACTGGAAAACTACAATGAAACTATTTTACAATGATGGATGTATCACAACGGATCAGATAAGGGTCAAAAGAGGGATCTTTCAAGAAGGTTCATTATCACCTCTACTATTTTGCCTAGCCCTTGTACCTTTAACATCAGAACTGGCTTCATCTGGGTATGGTTACAAGATCTCAAATACAAGTGCCCCAATCAGCAATCTGTTCTATATGGATGATCTAAAACTGTACAGCAAGAACGAGGAAGAACAAATTGGAGAACTGAAAATAGTGAAGCAGTTCAGTGATGATATCGGTATGGAATTTGGACTTGAGAAATGTGCCAAAGCCAGTTTCAAGAAAGGTAAACTAACCTCAACTGGAAACATAGTGATAGAAGTTGATACAGAAATACAAGAGTTGGACCAGGAAGGTGTATACAAATACCTGGGTGTAGATGAAAGTGATAGTATCCAGCATAGCAAAATGAAAGAGAAGATACGAAAAGAATATAACAGAAGAGTAAGATCGATCCTAAGAACTGAGCTCAATGGAAGAAACAAAATGGAAGCTATCAATAGTCTTGCAGTCCCAGTTGTGCAATACAGTTTTGGCATCATAGACTGGAAAATCTCGGAACTGAAGAAGATTGACACAAAAACACGCAAACTATTGAACATGTACAAGATGTTACACCCTAAAGCAGATGTGGAAAGGCTGTACCTTCCAAGAAGAGATGCAGGAAGGGGCCTGATTGAGGTAGAAACAGCATTCAAAACAGCAACAATAGGACTTGGGCATTATCTTAAGCACAAAGAAAGGTGTTATCCAAAGCAGCTGCTTGAACATGATCGATCCAAAGCCACAAATTCAATAACCAAGAACGCCACTAAGTTCAAAAGGGAAATAACAATGCCAGAGTTTGAGAACAGAGAAGGTTAGTGAGCCTCAGAAAATGCTAAGGCCCTGAAACACATATTCAAGTCTAGGATGAAATCTATGAAAGAAGAAAAGTGGAAAGACAAAGCTTTGCATGGCCAGTATCCCAAGATACTAGAGAAACCACATGTAGACACAATCACCACCAACAAATGGTTGTCAAGCAATCTGAAAGGAGAAACAGAGGGACTGCTTGTGGCAGCTCAAGAGCAGGCAATAAACACCAGAAATTACCAGAAAGTAATATGTGGTCAGCAAGTGGAGAGTAAATGCAGAATGTGTTCGCAACATGAAGAGACAGTGGACCATATTGTATCTGGATGTGAGGTCTTAGCCGAAACAGAGTACATCTCCAGGCACAATAATGCTGCAGCATATCTCCATTGGAGTATCTGTAAAGATCATGATCTCAAGATCACA
>JAEMPF020001050.1:14801-17301 GCA_022496165.2 Catalaphyllia jardinei | reverse complement strand
AAGCAACAGCTATATGCTTACCGGCATGATCGATGATACTCCAATTCAAAATCGATAAAGGAAATGTTCATCGTCCGGTTACGCGGAATAGGAATCGTATAACTGCAGTCCATATTGGGTAGGTAGTTGTAAGGATATCCAGGACTTTTTAGTGTGTTATTAACCACCGAACCACATCCTGTTAAGGAAAGGTATACATATTATATACATTATAGTCACTAATTTTCATTAATTTATCGCTTAACTGCTACAATACTGTTTTGTATGGTCAAAGAACGACCACACTTAACACTTTAATTAATTATTGCTTATCTCAGAGTTGAGCGCTGTCTGAAATTCTATTCAAACACAAGAAGTATTTTCTATATTACATATGTGTAAAAGTTCTCTTTGAGGAAACACATTACAGAACAGATGAGCATAGGATACCACCACACTATAAAACACGACTACTGAGTACTGCCTGAATGCTTCACCCTAAACCCTTCAGAGGCCCGCACCAGGTAGAGTGAGTATGCTTTGGCCACCAAATTAGTTACAGATACTCTAGCGTTATTACGACGTCATGATTTCGTATTTATTTCATTTTATTGCAAGTGAACTTCTTTCATCGATGTCCCCGTCACATTTGGGAGTGTAATTAAGCAGAAAAATTGATAGTATCCAGTTTCATTAGGTTGGGATGTCTGCTAACACTTTGGGTGTCTGTAAGTGGCAGTGCTAGGAGGGTTGCTAAGGGGACCGACCCCACCCCTCCTTTTGCTCTTGTTAACGACAATACTCCAGGCCTGAAGGACCAAAAACTTCTTTGACCCCACCTAGTGCCTAGCTTACAAAACGTTGTGTTGGGACCATATTGATTTTCCCAAATGGTAAAAAATTTTACACTTTCCCAAAGAGAGAAATTCTCGTCGTTTGTTAACAACAATATGGTTGTCGTCGCGTCATGTGAAAACGGTCTTTAATGACGTCTTGCCCTATTACAGTCAACAGCGACAATTATGTTATCATGACGGGTTTTACATACACGCATAAATGATATTATTATTTGGTTTCGAATTCACAGAGTAGCCATTTAATTGTAAACATAGAAACTTACAACAAGAACTGCTGTTATGTTTGTCTACACTATAAAAATTTAAGGTATCATAGTAGGTGGATTTTTGTGAAAAATGCGAAAAATCTTTTTTTTTTGCTGTTAGAGAAGACTGAGAAAAATAATTTGAAAAAGAATGGGGAAAAAATCTTTTTTACTTTTTTAAGATAAAGAGAAAAATTATTTTTGAATCTCATTAAACTCCTTACAGTGCGTTGACACTTCTAATTACAATTCACCGCCAATTGTCACATGTAATGCGGATTGCGGTGTGATATGTTATTTTCACATGCGAACTGTTCTCGATCTGGTTGTTTCATTGCAAGTTAGCTGTATAGGTTGATGGGGTTTTCTTTCAAAGCGTCATCGTAAGAGCGTGATTTCCACACACAGTCAATCCACCTACCATAACAACTTAACTGATCAGTAATCATGCCTGAGAGGAGACTGCTTTGACGAGGCGTTTATGACTGTTTCAAACTTTGCAAAAAAGGAACTCTTTGTTTTTCTTACAACTCGAGAGAGCATAAAAAAGTGGGAAGCTTAGTTAAAAAAGGCCCGTTACCATAGCAATCGTAAAGTAAACACAATATCGTAACGCTAAGGATGAATTGTATTCCACACAATGTTCCACACCATAGCGCAGGCTAAGTTTTTTTTCTTTAAAATTAAGGCCAAGGCTATGTATGGTTGATCTTTGAACGGACCATCTTTGGAATGAATTAAAACATATCTACTGTGTAGGTCTTGTGAACGGCGATAAAATAGTTTCAGAGTATTCAGGGCTTTGATCACTTAAAGCGAAAATCACTTCGAGAGGAGCAAAAGGGTGAAAAGATTTATTGAAGTATCACCAGGCCGTCGATTCCGGGAACTTTTTAGAGTGCGCTCGCAGGATGGTAGAAAGACTCTTTGCAGTCCGCATTTCGCCCTAGTTTCGACCTGATAAACTGGATTTATCTGCGACCGAAAGGAGGCTAGACAAAGTAAAATTATAGCGAAGATACTTGTTTACAGACACTGCTTTTGTTATTTAAAGGTTGAAAACGTTAAACAAAAGAACTCATTGCTTCACCAACCTATAGTTCACTGGTTGACATATTAAGTAATGATCCAGATAAGAACTATAGCATTTCCTATTGTTCTCTTCGGCAATACGCTTTTCCCACATGGAAACAGTTGTGTTTTTAGACGAAGAATTTATCAATCGATGGAAAGCAGGTTTACAAAATAAAATGTATTAAAACTCTATTTTGAAAGTTAGTGAAAACATTTCAACCAATCACAACAGTCGTAAACAAAGACAATAAAAGCCTCCAATTTTCCAATGTTCCCCACATAGGATTACTGTGGTATTTAGACTCGGAAGAGATTTTGTCGAAAGGAAAATAGTTGAAAAATTAA